>ML403142.1:0-200043 GCA_005239525.1 Nicotiana knightiana
CCTGTGGGATCGACTCTGGGCATAATACCCCAGATTATATTTGCAACGCCCGTTTAGTCTTTCGATGCGAGATAGTTGAGCGTGATCAGGAAACAACTTGAGAAAATTGGTAAAAGAGGGTTTGAGTGATAAAAAAGAGAGTTTTGGTGAGTGGAAAGAGGCAAGGAAAACAAAAAGGAGAATTTGTACATAAAAGCCAAAGAGTGTTTGAATGCAAGAAAAGATGGGCTGCCCATTATACTACTTACTTACAAAGAAGTTTTGATTCTGAGTTACTAACTTCTTCTTTGCCAAGTAGTGTTTCTTATCTTTTGTAGGATTTTGATGATATCTTCCCTGAGGATATCCCTAAAGGTCTACCAACTTTACGTGGCATTGAGCACCAAATTGACTTTGTGCCTGTAGCACAAATTCAGGCCTACTTATAGAAGTAATCTAGAAGAGACAAAAGAGCTTCAAAGGCAAGTTGAGGAGTTACTTGAGAAAGGTTTGTGAGAGAGAGCATGAGCCCTTGCTCTGTTCCCGTCCTATTGGTACCCAAAAAGGATGGAACTTGGAGGATGTGCGTGGATTGTAGAGCAATCAACAAGATAACGGTAAAGTATCGCTATCCTATCCCTCGTCTTGATGATATGTTGGATAAATTGCATGGATCCAAAATCTTTTATAAAATTAATCTAAAAAGTGGTTACCATCAGATTCGAATGCATCCTGAAGATGAATGGAAAACTGCTTTTAAGACCAAATATGATCTTTATGAGTGGTTAGTTATGCCTTTTGGCTTGATTAATGCACCTAGAACTTTCATAAGATTGATGAATCATGTTTTTAAGGATTTTCATGGGAAATTTTTGGTGGTTTATTTTGATGACATCTTGATTTATTCTAAAAATCTAGATGAGCATGTGGAACACTTAAAACAAGTTTTTGAAGTTCTTAGAAAGCAACACTTGCTTGCTAATCTTAAGAAGTGTACTTTTTGTGTGGATCGTGTGGTGTATTGGGTTTTGTAGTTAGTTCTAAGGGAGATGAAGTTGATGAAGAGAAAATCAAGGCAATCAAAGAATGGCCTAAACCTAATAGTGTTACTGAAGTTAGGAGTTTTTCATGGGCTTGCTAGTTTTTATAGGAGATTTGTTAGAGATTTTAGCAACATTACTACTCCTTTAACTGAAGTCATTAAGAAAGATAAGGTTTTTTCTTGGGGAAAAGAACAAGATGATGCTTTTAACTTGTTGAAAGAAAAATTGTGTTCGGCTCCTCTTTTGCAGTTACCTAATTTTTCTAAGTCTTTTAAGGTTGAATGTGATGCCTCTGGAAAAGGAATAGGTGTTGTTTTGATGCAAGACTCAAAGCCCATTGCATACTTTAGTGAAAAGCTGAGTGGAGCTACATTTATGACAAAGAGCTACATACTTTGGTAAGGGATTTAGCTACATGGCAACATTATTTGTGGCCAAGGGAGTTTGTGGTGAAGACTGATCATGAATCCTTGAGATATTTGAAGAGCCAAGGTAAGCTTAATCGTCGCCATGCAAAATGGGTTGAGTTCATTGAAACATTCCCATATGTGATTGCTTAAAAGCAAGGAAAAGAGAATGTGGTTGTTGATGCACTTTCAAGAAGGTATGTCTTGGTTTCTTATCTTATTTCTAAATTTATGGGTTTTGATCTAATCAAGGGACTTTATTCTAATGATTCTGATTTTGGCAAGGCTTTTGCAGAATGTATGTTGGGTCCTTATGAGAGATTCAATCTTCAAGATGGGTTCCTTTATAAGGAAAATAAATTGTGTATTCCTAATTCCTCTTTGCGTGAATTGTTTGTTAAGGAAGCACATTGTGGTGGACTCATGGGACACTTTGGAGTGCCCAAAACTTTGGATATACTTGCTGAACATTTTTTTTTGGCTAGGCATGCGAAAGGATGTCAAAAAAGTGTGCTTTCAATGTTTTGAATGTAAACAAGCCAAATAAAAAGTGTTACCACATGGTCTTTATACTCCTTTACCTGTCCCTACTTCTCCTTGGATTGATATGTCTATGGATTTTGTGTTAGGACTTCCTAGAACTAAGTATGGTAAGGATAGTATATTTGTGGTGGTAGATAGATCTTAAAAAATGGCTCATTTTATTCCATGCTTGAAGACTAATGATGCATTACATGTGGCTGATTTATTTGTGAAGGAAGTGGTTAAATTACATGGAATACCTAAAACTATCATTAGTGATAGGGATGCTAAATTTTTAAGTCACTTCTGGAGAGTTCTTTGGGCAAAGTTGGGAACTAAATTACTATTTTCTACATCTTGTCACCCACAAACTGATGAACAAACTAAAGTAGTTAATAGGATCTTAGGGAATATGTTGAGAGCTGTTTTAAAAGTAAAATTAACTTCTTGGGAAGAACATTTACCCATGGTAGAGTTTTCCTATAATAGAACTATCCACTCTTCTACTGGTAAGTCCCCTTTTGAAGTTATTTATGGATTTCATCCTCTCACTCCCCTTGATTTATTGCCTTTTCCTACTAATGACATTGTTAATCTTGATGGTAGGAATAAGGCTAAAATGATGAAGAAGATTCATGAACATACAAGGCTTGCAATTGAATGGAAGAATGAACAAACTGCCTTATGAAGAAATAAGGGGCGAAAATATGTTATTTTTAAGCCTGGAGATTTAGTTTGGGTGCATTTTAGGAAGGAAAGATTTCCTGCCAAACGAAGATCAAAATTAGATCCAAGAGGACATGGGCCATTTGAAGTCCTTTAAAGGATTGGATACAATGCTTATAAACTTGACCTTCCTAGTGAATATCAAGTTAGTGCTACCTTCAATGTTTCTGATCTTTCCTTGTATGCAGGTTCGAACTCGAGGACAAATTCTCTTCAAGAAGAGGGAAATGATAGCATCCATGGCAGCTCAACATCATTAAAGGAGAAGGATGAAGCTCTGGAAGCTCCATGAAGGCCCATGACAAGGTCTCAAACAAAGAAATCTCAAGACAAGCTTAATGGGCTTCAATTGGCAATTAAAAAGTGTCTTATGATAGAAGAAGAGCTCCAGCACAAGGAGGATCTTTGGGACAAGTCTTAAAACTATTTAGAGGCCCAAATTAAAGTTCAATAAGAGATGGAATGAGGCCCTAATGTTCCCCAAAAAGTAAGAATTTTGAGCAGCCCCAATAAGCCCAAAAATAGTTTCTAAAATATATATTTAATAGTTATTTTATTCTATGTTGACTTGCATTGGTCTATGTGTATGTTGACTATATTGGTCTTAGTGTGGGTAGTCTTCTATGCTTCTAGGGAATATGATTCTCATTTATTAAAGTATTGACTAGCTCCTTCTTTACTACTATAGAAAGGGGTGCTTGTCTTTCATTGTAAGGCAGAATATTCAAGATTAATATTATTATTGTGAGTTCTTTTGAACCTTTGTGAACTTTACTTTGAGATTTATCTTGCAACCCTAACTAGTTCATAGTTTAAGGTAGTAAGATAATTTTCTTTCTTGTGATATCTTGGTTTCTTTTGATATTCTTCGAAGGTGACTAGTTTCTTATACTAGTTGTTGTTGTAAGTTATTCAAACTAGAAGTCAAGATCCGAATTTAGTTCTTGATTAGTTTATCTCTAGTGAAGGAAATTGGTTTCATAACCAACTTATTTTCATTAGGATCTGTCAAAATCAAGATTGACACAATCTCGGGGTTCTTGGATATTTTCTTGAATTTCCACATATCTAGTTTACTTTCTTAGTTTCTCAATTCCATTGCATTTCTTTACTGCTTCTGCATTTCTTCTACTTATTTTCTTTAAGTTCTTGGATCTCCCAACCTTTGTGTTATCAGACTGTTTTAGACACGTTTATTTAACCTAGGTGTGATTTGAGTAAGTATGACCCTAAGGCATGATTTCTAATCCAGCATGATAACTTAAACATGACTTTTTCTAAATGAATGCAAGATCACAACATTATGCACAACTTTAGAATAGGCAGAAGTGACAGTTTGTTTATGTTGTTTATCCTAGAACATGATTTCTAAGTGAGAGTCAGAATAGGCAAAATCATATGGTGACGGTTTATATTAATGTTATTATTTGCCTTAGAGACAGGATTTCTAAGTGATGATGGGATGCTAAAAAAAACAGTGCATATGAATCCTACAGAACATGGCATGGCATGCTTTGTGTGTGTTATTCCTAAACATGAATTCTATTGCGCATATAGGAAAGTAAACCTATGAGCATGGTTTCTACCCTTGAGTATACTACATCATACATATTAACCTCCCTTTTCACTATCCAACCCCAGAGTCATTTACAAATAATTATTACAGACCATTGAGCATAAACTACATAATCGAAATAGAAAAATAAGAATTTATCTATAGGGAGACTGCAGTATATGCCCAAATCTCGATATCCTTAATGCCAAATGGTGTTTCATAGCCTTTCTCATAATCCGGGTATGTCAAAGTTCCCTAAGGACCTCAAGGGATCCCGGGCAGTGCTCACACCCAGATTTCATAGCCACAGTAGAGTAAGTGCAGTGTGGAATGGCCAGCCTTTGTGTGTCAAAGTTCAGAGGGAGCTCAAGGGTCCCAAGGCAATGCTCAAATATAGGGGGCAGAACTTAAGGGGTCTAAGAGTAGAGTGAGAGTGCTCGACATAGTTTTGAAAAGGTTAAGTAAGAAAACAGTTTTGAAAGGGTAAGTAAGAAAACAGTTTTGAAGAGGGAAACTTGATTGAAATAGTTTTATAACAAAGAATTTTAACCACTAAAAGAGCAGGAACACCAAGAAGTTCAACATCACACAAAGGACCAGGAATAGTCCAACAATCACAAGCAGGGGTAATAGGATTTGAGGGACAAATACAGAGCATGTGAGGGCAAACATGTAGCAGGCAGTACACAATCAGAAGTTCCTAAGGATTCAGGGGATTGGGGGATACAGTAGGGTATAGGATTATACTAACATAACATGACCAAATAGTTCAAGACAGTAGGATTTACCCTAATCAAACTAATGTACCAGACATAGGCATGAAGATTCACATAGAACATGTATCAAGTACATAAAGACATGCTCGTTATGACAAATAGAGTATAACTTATCATGTGAATGGAGTTCAGGATCCTAGTTACATGTTGAACAACAAGATAATAAGTAAAAGCAAATTAGAAACACAATGAATTGCAACAGTAGTAGAAACATGTTGGTTTGAGAACTGAAATCTGAATTAGAACATACTAGTGAAGTGAAGAAAGCAGTAACACAAACAGGAAGTAGGAGATGCACAATAGTTAGCCTTGGCTTGCAGCCGGCTAACTTAGAATAGTAATAACTAGCACAGCAAAGAGAAAGAGCAGAGAGATTTTAGTTGTGAGAGAGAGAGTTGAACAGATTAGTTCGTGTCCTTAAAATGAGAAAAGAGCATACATATATATAGCTTTTGAAAGCTGGGTTGAAATAAGGTAAAAATGAGAATCAATTAACAATTATGGAACTTAGTATCAATCCGAGTGAAATCAGCCTAAGTATTCCATAATTAAGGGAGTTAATATAAACGGTGAGTAACAAATAAGGAAAGGGGCCATATATAGCTTAAAGGAATATTCAAACAATTGTGAAATCAGCATAAGTATCCCTTGATTGAAGGGGTTAAATTCAAACGGCTAATAGGCAAATGACAAATAAGGAAAGTTCTCATGCATATACCATATAAGGAAAACAATTTCAACCCAATACAAGTATGCAATTGAGACTAGGTTCATCATATTTTAATTAAGGAAATAGGGATCAATTAACAGTAAATCAACCATGTAACAAGGTAAGAAATAAGTTAAAGGTCGGGAATCAGTAAGAATATCCCATAAGAAATCAGTAAGATTTTTCAAATCACAGGAATCAGAGATTCAAATAATAAATCAGGAACCCTAACAAAGTAAAATTACAGAGAATCATGAATTTGAACAGAAATTACATCAATTAAAGGATATTAACATGAATTGAATAAATAACAGGCAAGAAGTCAGAAACCCTAGTAGTGAAAACATATGAAATTAGGGATTCACATGAACTTATGGGGTAAACATTAATGTAAGCGAAAAGGCAAGGAAAAATCAGATACAGATAAAGAACATATGGTAAAAGTTCAGAGAATCATAAAGTTCATACATATGCAAACAATATCAAAGACAAAGTCAGGAACTTAGGGTTTAGGTCTAAAATTAGGGATTTCATCACAACGAGCCAGATAAAGGAGAGAAGCTTAAATAGATCACTAAAACATAGTAGAGACCCTAGGATAATACTGAAAAAATCATAGGAAAATCATTTAAAACGGAGTCATGAAACCCTAGTTGAAAACGGATAGTCGTTTTAGAGAAAATCGGAGAACCTTTGAGAAAAACAACGAAATAGCTTAAAATATAAACAGATCTAAAAGAATCGGATAGTTTTTAAGAACTAGGGTTTCGAAGAGAACCCAGAAAAGATAAGGAAGCCTTAAAATGTTATTGGTTTTAACCCAAAGGTCATATATCTTACTCGAACGGACGGAGGTGGTCGAAAAATGGCATGAAGGACCATGGGTAGGAGTTGAACCGCTCCAGGTTCGTTTGAGGACCTCAGGGTAGTGATACCCGACGTAGGAATGAAGCAAGGGCCAAGAGATGATGAGAGGCCATGGTTTCCGACGGGGAAGTGGCCGGAGGATATGAACAAACTTCATCGGAGAAGAGGAGACAAGGGAAGGTTCTAGAGAGAACCTGGGGATAGAGAGACAGCAGAGAGATGAATGAGGGGGTGTGAATGAGATACGAGGGGGGTAGTCGTTTAGGGTTAAATTAGGTAAGGGTTGATCTGGGTCGTTGATTTGAAATAATCAACGGCTCAGATTAAATGGGGGATTGGGTCGGGTAGGCTAATCTTTTGGGCCTGGGTTATTTGGTCCAATTAATTGGGTTGGGGGTCGGGTAGGATTGAATAAAATTGAATTAAAAGTGGTTATTTGTTAAATATCCGTTTAAAATAGATAAATAATTAATAAAAATAGCTAATAATTACATAAAATGAAATTAATGCTAAATAAGTGAAATTAAAGTAATTAAGTAATATTAAAAATATAAAATGATGGATTATTGAATTAAAATGGTATAAAATGTACATTTTGGCTATAACTGCAAAAATTGTTATAGCTAAATAATGACAAATTGGATAATTTTGTGAAATAATTAGATCCTAATAGGATAAAAATTGATATATTGAGCTAGGAAATATTTTGAAATTATTTATAACTTATGAATAATTATTGAACATAAAGTACTGAATAAATTGGAAAAGAAAATTAATAAAAATATGGAAAATCATTGAAAAATATCAGTTATTATAAAAAGTGATTTTGAAGGTATATATGAAAATTTTAAAATAATTTGAGGAAAAAATTGGGTATCAACAAGATCCACGGCTTCAACCAACTTTGACACATAGTCCACAACTACCAAAATGTAGGTGTTCCCACAAGATCTTACGAACGGTCCCATCAAATCAATACCCCACACATAAAAAATGTCAATCTCCAAGATGGTGGTGAGGGGCATCTCATTTTTCTTAGAAATTCCACCGACCCTTTGACATTCATCACAACGCTTGACTAGATCACTAGCGTCCTTGTAGAGAATAGGCCAATAGAAACCACAACTTAACACTTTTGCTGTCGTTCTCGCTCCACCATGGTGACCACCATATGGTGAAGAGTGGAAAGCCTCAAGAATTTTCACTTGTTCTTCCTCCGGCACACATCGTCGAATCACACCATTGTTACAAATTCAGAAGAGATACGGTTCATCCCAATAATAGTCAAGGCAATCTCGTTTGAGCTTCTTCCTTTGTTTGAAGAGAACTCATTCGGTACAATACCACTCACGAGATAATTTGCTAAGTCGGTGAACCATGGCATCTCGGTAATTAAAATGGCTAGAAGTTTCTCGTCGGGGAAGGAGTCATTAATCTCAAGGCCGTCATGTGCCTCTTCCTCTAATCGAGACAAGTGGTCCGCCACTTGGTTTTCACTGCCTTTGCGGTCTTGGATTTCTAGATCGAACTCTTGCAAAAGAAGCACCCACTAACCTTTCCTTTGAATCTTTTTTTCTCATTAAGTACTGAAGTGCCGTATGTACAGTATGGACAATCACCTTTGTACCCATCAAGTAAGGGCGGAACTTCTCCATAGAAAATACAATAGCAAATAGATCTTTTTCGGTCACTGTGTAATTGACTTGGGCATCATTCATAGTCTTACTAGCATAGTAGACTGGATGAAAGATTTTGTTGATACGTTACCCCAAAACTGCTCCGACCGCCGCATTACATGCGTCACACATGAGCTCAAAAGGCAAGCTCCATTCCGGTGCTGTGATAATAAGAGTAGTAGTCAATTTGAACTTGAGAAATTCGAATACCTTCATGCAATCCTTGTTTCAATGGAATTTTGCATCCTTCTCCAACCGCTTACACAGGGGGTTCACCACTTAAGAAAAATTCTTGATGAAACAGCAATAGAACGCCGCATGACCCAAGAAGCCCCTCACTCCCTTCACGGATGTAGGGGTGGGAGTTTAGAAATCACCTCAATTTTTTCCTTGTCGACCTCAATACCATGCTTTGAAATTTTGTGGCCGAGGACAATTCCTTCCTCGACCATGAAGAAAATTTTCTCTCAATTCAATACCAAGTTTGTCTCCTCACATCTTGCCAAAACCTTATCTAAATTTTTCAAGAAATCATCAAAGGAATTTTCGATCACAAAAAAATCATCCATGAAAACCTCAAGAAAATCCTCCACAATATCGGTGAAGATAGCCATCATACACCGTTGAAAAGTTGTCGGTGCATTGCATAACCCAAATGGCATCCGCGAGAATGCAAAAGTATCATAGGGGCATGTGAAAGTAGTCTTCTCTTGGTCCTCCGGAGCAATAATAATTTGATTGTAGCCGGAATATCCATCAAGAAAATAATAGAAAGCAAGGTCGGACAAGCTATCAAGCATTTGATCAAGGAACGGAAGTGGGAAATGATCTTTCCTTGTGACTTTATTGAGCTTGAGATAGTCCATACACACTCTCCACCCGATCAATGTTCTTGTAGGGATCAAATTGTTCTTGTCATTGGTGACCATAGTCATGCCCCCTTTCTTTGGGACACATTGCACTGGAGAGGTCCATGCGCTATCAGAAATGGGGGTAAACAACCCCGACATCCAACCACTTTATGATCTTCTTCTTGACCACCTATTGCATTGCTTCATTTAATATTCTTTGACGTTCGACGGAGGATTTGACATCCCCCTCCAAAATAATATTGTGCATGCAAAAGGCGGGGCTTATACCCCGAATATCCACCAATGTCCATCTGATAGCTTTCTTCCTCTTTCGTAGCACAACCAAAGTAGAGTCTACCTGCACGTTAGTTAAACAAGAGGAAAGAATAACCAGTAAAGTAGAACAAGGGACAAGGAATTCATACTTGAAATGTGGAGGTAATTGCTTTAGCTCCAAAGTGGGAGGTCCTCGATTGAGGGCTTTGTTGGAAGACTATTCTGGTTTTCAAGATCTAAGGACAGTTTGCGGGGTTCATAGGTGTACAACCCCATTCCTTGCAATGCATTCATGCATTCCACATAGCCATCCTTCTCATCATCATCATGATTAAGCAATATGGCCTCCAAAGTATCATCAACATTCATCATGGCACTAGCATCATGAACGATCACCTCTGTTACTAAGTCCGCAAACGAATATACTTCAGTGCTATTCGGTTGCCCCATAGATTTGCACACATGGAAAACCACCTTTTCATAACCCACATGGAAGGTGAGCTCACCGGCTTCCACACTAACAAGAGCCTTCCCATAGCAAGGAAATGTCTCCCTAGAATAATAAGCACCTCATAGTCTACTTCACAATCAAGAATCACAAAGTTTGTCGAGAGGTGGATCTTGGTTTCCCAATCCCCAACGTTTTGAAAACCGAGTAGGGAATAAAGTTGATACTCGCCCCTAGATCACAAAGAGCTTTGGAAAATTCGGCGCTTCAAATGGTGAAAGGGATTGTGAAAGCGCCGGGATCATCTAATTTTGGAGCCATTGAGTGCAGAATTGCACTCACTTAATGTGTCGTCTTTATAGTATCACAATTCATCGACCTTTTCTTTATCACCAAATCCTTCATAAACTTTGCATATCCGGGCATTTTCTTCAAAGCCTCAACCAATGGCACATTAATAGATAAGCTCTTCATCAATTCAATGAACTTTTTGAATTGGTTCTCGCCATTTTTCTTGGCAAGCCTTTGAGGGTATGGAGAAGGAGGCCTTGGCATTGGTGCCTTAGCCTTTGGCACTACCGGTTTCGGTATGTCAACAATGTGTTCCGTAAACGGGTTCACTTCTTCTTGAGTCTCCTCCACATTTTGATCAATATCAATTCTCACTTCGTCATTTTATTTCACCACATTGTTTGGAATCTCATCTTCTTGAATTACTTGTTCATCATCCACAATTCTTCTTTGACTTGAGGTGGTTTCATCCCCACCTTTTCCACTCCTTGTGGTCATGGCCATGGCATGTCCCATGTTGTTCCCACTCTTCGGATTTACCACTATGTCACTTGGTAGTTCCCCCTTAGGATGAGTGTTCAAACCTTGCGAGACTTTCCCCAATTGAACTTTCAAATTGCGGATTGAAGTATTGTGAGAGGCTAGTTGAGCATCAGAGTCGGCATTCTTCTCCATCATTTATTTGAACATGTTCTCAATTCGCCCCATCTCATTGTTGGAAGAGCTAGGACCATGGGAAGTATAAGGAGGCTGATTGCTTGGTTGTTTATACAACGGGGGCCTTTGAAAGCCCGACCCCCAATTCCCTAGGTTATTGTTCCAATCCCCTTGGTTGTTGCCTCCCCAATACCCTTGATTTTTTCCAATCCAATTGCCTTGGTTTTTATGATTGTTCCAATTACCTTGGTTTTTATGATCGTTCTAATTACCTTGGTTGTTACCACCTCTCCAATTCCCTTGGTTATTTGAGTTCCAATTCTCTTGATTTCCTTGGGATAGCCATTGTAGTTGATTTGGGCCTTGTGAGTTGTTTCTTTGCCCTTTGCATTTCCTCCTCTTGTTCATTGTAGGATTCATCTTGGTTAAACTCATTATCTTCTTGCACATATTGTTCCACACTGTTTTGCACTTGTTGGCCCTTTTGCCTTCGCTGTTTCACCATCATATTTACACCTTCCATTGCATTTACTTGCTTAGGACCTTGAACTTGTTGAAGTTGAGCTTTGGCTAATTGATTCATTGTGGTGGTAAACTCAGCAATTGCTTGCCCATGATCATGCAATTCTTTGTGTAGGTGAATCACATTTGGATCACCTTGAGGAACATTTGCTCTACTTTTCCATGCCGATGAAGTATCCGCCATTTTATTTAAGATCTCACAAGCTTCGTCATATGGTGTTGTCATGAAATTTCCACCGACAAGTTGGTTGACCACGCATTGATTGGTAGTATTAATCCGCCTATAGAAAGTTTATTGAATCATAGCCTCCGTCATGTTATTTTTTGGGCACTCTTTCACCATAGTACGATACCTCTCCTATATCTCATGCAAAGGCTCATTGGGTTCTTTCTTGAATGCTAGAATCTCATCTCGAAGAGTAGCCATATGCCCGGGAGAAAAGAACTTGGCAATGAATTTCTCCACCAATTTATTCCATATATGGATAGAATGGTTTGGAAATATTTCTAACCAATCCAAGGCTTTCCCTTGCAGAGAGAAAGGAAATAGCCTCAACCTTAGAGCATCCTTGAAGACGTTGGTCTGTTTACTCCGCCAGTAAGTTTCCACAAACCCCTTCAAGTGTTTGTATGCATTTTGACTAGGAGCCCCGGTGAAGAATCCCCGTTGCTCTAGAAATGTGAGCATAACATTAGTGATTTGGAAGTTGTCCCTAATACGGGGCAGGACTATGGCACTTGTATATCCTTTGTTTAGAAACACCCAGTGTGGAGCCGTTCTTGGTAGAGGTGGGGGAGGAATAGGAACATTGTCTTGAGGTGGGTGGCCTCATCTATTTGCTTAAGATTCAAGAGGAACAATGGTTATCCTCCCTGTCATCCCCCAATGACAAGTTTCCGAGAGGATCATTGTTGTGGAGAGCCATTTTTACCTACAATTGTTTCACCAAAAATATTAGTAACACGGAAGGAAAGGAAGACAAGCCACACACAAAACCAAATATATAGCTAAATCTGTTTTTAGCTCCCCGGCAATGGTGCCAAAAATTGTTCTTGCCCAAAATCACACCTCAGATTGGGGTTGTGAAGCGGTCGATTGCAATAACAATTACCCAACTGGGATTCGACATCAATTCCACATGGAGCGTAGATGGTATTAGGTATATACTCGTACTGAGCGCGTAAAGTGTCTAAGATGCACTTCCACAATATTTGTTTTAAGTCTACTTCTAAATTATGCTACGGTTTGCAAATATAAAGCTAGAGAATGATATTTTTGGTGTTGTTTTTCAAGTATGTAAAAGATCTAGGGATGTGACTTTCACCTAGGTATTTTCCTAACGTGTTGTGGGCTTTAGAGAAGGTTTTGTTCGTCGGGGTGTATTATAGCAATCAACACATAATTATCCACTCAATACCTCTCGGTAATAGAGTGGTTTTGCCTCATTTGGCTTTCTCAAGTCTAAATTGGTAATGCACAAAACAGTTGATAGATGCTCAAGTCGGGTTTTACTATCTCTAGATTCAACCTTTTAATTTCTTGATTTCATCCCAATTTCTTGTTAGCCAAGTTTTCCTAGACGACGTCTCTGTTTCTCAAGTAGAGACTAAGTCAAATAGGATTGAATCAATGTTTGAAACCATTAATTCTACAATTATAGCAAGAATTAGGCTAAATATTACACCCAACCATAAATAAGCCCTAAATCAAACACTCATTAGATACTCACACTAGGGTTGGGTCACAACCCTAGCTAAACATTTAGCTACTCATAGTGGGTAATGAATAAAATAAAGAAGAAAAGATGATTAAACTCATATTAAATGATAAAGAGATAAAAATCCAATGTAAAATTGACAAGATATCATAAAGTTTCCTAAAACAGTAAAGAAAAATGGCTACCAACTTTCAGATAATCAAAAACTTAACCTAATTTCATCAAAAAAGACTATTTATACACAACTGAAATTTTCGGACAAAATTTCCCTTTCAGATGTTCTGCGACCGCACAATTCTGTGTGCGGTCCGCACTTTGCTGCAACTCTTGACAGAAATGGTTTCTACGGCCGCAAAAATCTGAACTACAACCGCACTTCTTGAGTTCTGCGGACCGCACAATTCTGGGTGTGGCCGCATAATTATAGTGCGGTTGGCAGATCTTGATTGCCTTGAAATCCCAATTCTCTAAACCTTTACTTATACGGCTGCACAATTATTGTGTGGTCCGCACTTTGCATTGCAGCACTGTTAAATTTTCTTCTTGTTCTGCGGCCGCAGACTGAATTTTTCGGTCCGCACTTTAGGCTTTTTGCTTGATTTTTGTCCTTTTTCAAACTTACTCCTTCTTGAGTTGAATTTCATCACTTTGTCTCATTTTTCAATACTCCTGCAAGTAAACATATTTCATCAGTTTTCGGGAATACCTTTAAGTATTTTTGAACTAAAACTAAAGTCAAAAGGGGTAAATAAGTAGTCAAAATTTCCACTTATCAAGTCCTCCCATCTTACTTCATATATGGGTGTGTTTCGTTATTCTTGTACTCTGCTTATGTCTTTACCTATATTAAGAGACTCTATAGTGGTAGCCCGTGTCTATCGTTTCAGTTTGTTCCCTATTGAGATCTGTGAGACTAGAATGAACTTTTCATTACTCATTACGGTAGGTTTTGATATGATTTCTGGATTGTTTGGTTACGATTTGTGACTTAGGTACTCTACTAGTATGGGAAATCCGTTATGTGTTGTGATTTATTTCAAAGAATTGAGTTAGTAAAGGTTTCGGTTGGTGTGATGTGTATTCTACTTGTGATTCAGAGTTGAGGATGGGATCCTTGAATTTTCGTGTGGTTAGATATGTTTGAACCGAGATACGTGCCACGGTGGAGTTATATTAGGATGAGATCATTGTGATTAGTTCATATGTTTTGATTCTCCCTTGTAGAATGGATACATAGTATGGTACTGATAGGTGGTTGTGCTTGCCAGACTTGTTTGATTGTTCTCTCATGTGTTTTTCTTTCCATATTCAGTCATATTTGCGTTGTGCTTATTAGGTTTAGCTTGCGAGGTATGTGCCGAGATGGAATTGGGTGTGACTTGTTGAGTTGGGTGAGTGGTTATGAGACCTTCATGTTTCTTGCATCATTGTTAGTGTCGTGAAGGTTTGGGATAAGGTTTTAATTGATATGAGGTTATTTGTCGGTAGTGGATTTGATTATGGGCAACTATTATGGTCAGAGATGTTGTTATGGGCATATGGGCGATGTATAACGTTGGGTGGTCATACCTGGTGGGTGTATGCATGAGCTGTGGCAGCCGATTGAGATTGATACAGTGTGTTTATATGGAATCAGGTCCTGGGAAAATGATCAGATAGTGAAAATTTTGGTTCTAAGGCTTATTGGTGTGGATGGAAGATTCAGTTGAGATGGTGTTATCGGACCTATGTCAATTGGGGTGACAAGGTTTCACCCGCGAGTATATGTATGGTGAGTATATTCAGTGATTTTATGGCTTCAGAATGGTTCTTGGCACGTTCGAGGATGAACGTTTGTTAAGAAGGGGAGAATGTAAAGATATGGCCGGTCTTTTTGAGAATTAGCATTTTGTTCGGTAGCTTAAGGCCTCGAGTAGCATCGAAATGTGTATTATGACTTGCATGTGCGGTCGTATTCGGTTTCGGATGATTCAATATTGATTTGGAATAAGGATTCTTGTTTTAGAAGCTTAAGTGGCAAAAGTTGACCGAAGTTTGACTTTTGTGTAGACGATTCCGGAATGGTGTTTTGATGATTCCAATATCTTTGAATGATGATTTTGGACTTAGGCGTATGTCCGAATTTGGATTTGGAAGTTAGTAGGTTATTTGATGCATTTTGGCAAAAAATGAAAATTTGAAGATTTGGAAGGTTGAGAGGTTTGGCAGGGAGTTGACTTTGTCTATACTGGATTTGGATTGCGATTCTAGTAGTTGGTATAGCTCCATTGTGTCATTTGGGACTTGCATGCAAAATTGAAGGTTATTCCGGGTTGATTTGATATGATTCGGCACGAGTTGTAGAAGTTGAAAATTCATAAGTTCATTAAGCTTGATTTGAGGTGCGATTTGTGGTTTTAATGTTGTTATGTGTTATTTGAGGCCTTGAGTAGGTCCGTGTTGTATTTTGGGACTTGTTGGTATTTTTGGACAAGGTTCCAAGGGGCTCAAGTGTGTTTTGGATGTGGTTCGAATCAATTGGGAACATGTTGGTTATGGCTGGTTTGGGCTGGGATCTGGTGTCATTGCACCTGCGGAAAATAGGCTGCAGGTGTGTATCTGCAAGTGCGGTTAAGGAGGCACATGAGCGAAAAGGCTGATATGCGGCAAAAAATAGCAGGATGCGGAAGTTTTGGCGCACCTGCAAGCTGGGTTGGGCGGAAGCGGTAAAAGCTCAGAAGCGAGCTTGACCTGTGATATCGCAGAAGCGGATATTCTTCCACAGGTGTGGAAGGTCAGTATTATGGGCGTTTTCACAGAAGTGGGGTATTGGCCGTAGGTGCGAATTACCTGGGCAAATTATATTTATATATCGAGGGTTGATTGTTTTTGTCACATCTTGAGTTATAGACCTCGGTTTTGGGCGATTTTGGAGGGGATTTTTACTAGTTGTATTGGGCTAAGTGTTCTTGACCCGGA
Source organism: Nicotiana knightiana (assembly GCA_005239525.1). Lineage (NCBI taxonomy): Eukaryota > Viridiplantae > Streptophyta > Magnoliopsida > Solanales > Solanaceae > Nicotiana > Nicotiana knightiana. The sequence continues at coordinate 15,982 of ML403142.1, forward strand.
TTTGATTATATTTCATGATTCTATCTTTTTTTAATCATTAAATTAGTAATTAGGATTGGGGAAAGTTGGATTTTTGTAAAAACTTTCTAAAACACAAAAATGATGATTTGAAGGCCGATTTGATGTCGAAATTGAATAATTTTGGTATTGTTGGACTTATATCGGAATGAGTGTTCGAATTTTGTGACTTTTGTTAGGTTGCGAGGTGCGGGTTCGGGATTCACTTTTTGGGTTGACTTTTTAGTTTTCATTGAAGATCGAAGATTTATCCGGAATTATTTCCTATGACTTTTATTTATGATATTAAGTTATATAGCTAGATTCGAGCAGTCCGAAGGTTATTTCACATGAGAAGATCATTTTAGAGTATTGATTTAGCTTCTTTAAGGTAAGTATATTGCCTAACTTTGTGTGGGGGAACTACCCTTTAGGAGTTGGATTTATTGTATTATTTGAATTATGTGAAAGACGTGTACACGAGGTGGCGAGCGCATACTCGGACTTATATGTGAAAATTGACCGGTTTAGACTCTTAGGCTTCTTGTCAAGACCCAACCTGGGAGGCATGGCTGGCACTTGGTGCCGCACTGGCCCGAGCGAACCACTCTGTAACTCATTCGTTCCTTTTGTAACTATCATGGGCCAACATGGCCACAACTCGTGATGTACAATATTAAGCGGACAAATGTTATATCAATAAACCATCGTTCATAAAACATCAATAAACCATCGTTCATAAAACATGAATACATATGGGCCGTCAAGGCATCTGACATACTGCACATAATAAACCTCTGTCTACAAAGTCTCTAAGATTATTTGACATAAAATGGAACAGGGTACCGACCTACCCATAAGTCTTTAGAAAAACTTTGACACGATGACTTATAAACTCAGTCACACTCCGAATAAGGTGGAGTCTTACCGATCCTTCGCTGAATGCTACTCTCGTCTACTATGAGGGTTCGTCAAACTGATTGTCTATACATGCAGGCGTGAATGCAGCATCCCAACAAAAGGACGTTAGTAAAAATAATGCACTGAGTATATAAGGCATATAAATAAATATATAAAGAGCATGGAAGAAACATGAAGTAAAGGACTCAACCTATAAGTCTAGATAGCTTTGTAAATCATAAAATACTTATAGTGTCATGCATATCCATATGAATGTCATGTCGTGCATAGGTAATGTCATGCCGTGCATAGGTACATGTGTTCATAACATCATCAAGCCTCTGAGGGCATCCCATCATATCATTTCAGCCGTTGTGGGCAATATCATCATCGTATACCAGTTGATCAGGTGATGGTGCATATATAACGCCGTAACCTTTCCCACATCCCATATACATATATGCATATATACATATATATATATATATATATATATATATATATATATATATATATATATGCGTATATAACGCCATCTGGTCATGGGTCAATATACATCTATAAATGCATGAAATACATATGAAATACGTTAATAAAATCTCTCTGTACGTTATAAGACCATTATCCCTCTGATTAATATCATGACATAAACTTACCAACTTACGTATTTTTGAGACCCATAAACGGACGATAGAATAATAAGATATATGAGAATTCAAGAACATAGACATCTCTAATACTTCTATAAATAGATTTATTTATAAAATTTATGCATTTGTTCGTTTCATTCGTATCATATAGATCATGCCAAAAAGAAAGAAGGGATAGCCTTAACATACATTTGCTTACGCTAATGAGGAAGAACCCATCAGAGGTAAGGCTATAGAACAAATTAACCACTGGACGTGAATACCATGGCAAACAAATGGCACTGCCACTTTCTTTTTATCCATTTTCACGAAATCCCAACCTAAAACCTTAACTATGTTTATGTATTTTAGCCTTAGAAATAGTCGCAAATCTTCAAGCTCTTTTTATAACGCCACTCTATTTTTCAGCTTCAACAGAATATCTGCACATATCTGCTCAAGGCACAGAATTCAAAACAAAGATCTCATTTGTATTTAGCATTACTGTGTTAATCCATGTATCAGTTGCTTCAGCCTTCAAGCATTAACCAATTTACTAATAGAATGAATTTTAAAGGAATCATTACATAAAAGATGACAAAGTTCTTCCAATTGAAGGACGCCGATGAAGAACAACAGTATGGGTAAGAGGAGGAATATAGATAGGAAGATAAGAAGAAATTGTTATTGGTACGAGAATGGATACAATTCTTATGTCTTTAAGACATTTAAAGATTCCCTTTTTTTAAAAATGGCAATGACTCACGTTTAACAGACTTGTTGAATTCTCTAAGTTTGACACATATTGTTAATGACTTAAGAGTCATTCATGGAAATGGGGTGCTGCCACGTTTTGACTCATTACCCTTATCCAAAGTCTTTAATTACTTAATCACTAATTATTAATTAACTAGTTAATTTTCTTATTATCTAATAATTTACATAATAAAAAATATCTCAAATTACCTAAAATACTACTCATTTTTACACACCTTATATAATTTACTATTGTGGTCATGTGGTACCATACAAACAATTATATACACTATTATTTTATTAAAATATCCATGTAAAAATACGTATATTTTCTCAACTTCTAATTTTCTTAATCTCATATAAAGAGTATAAATTTTCGTATGCTTAATTCTTAAAATGGTAATATATACATATAATTTATTTTTATTTTTTTACCTAACTACACAATGTATTTTCCCGTGGCAGTGACACCCCTTCCTATAAGGTGACTACTTACATATATAATTGAGTTAGCATCACTATCTTGTCAAATAATAATGAATTGTTGTAATCTTAATATTATATCAATCACTAGTTTAGAGTAAAATAATGGAGGTTGATATTGTAATTCTTATAGCATCAATCACTTGTTTGAACAAAATTAAACTTGCAAATTGTTCTCTTTTTCTCCAAAATTGATGAGATGTTGATATAATATACAAGTTTAATCTTTTTGTTGGATCTGATAAAAAACTTCAGTTTGCAAAGCACTATTACTAAAATATATTTTAAATATATAAACAAAGTAATTCAATGTCAACTTTGTGCATAGAATAATAATTATAAATTTTTAGATAATATTAAAAAGATTACTATCTTAATTTGTTTTAGTCTCGACAACGAATTATTTAACTTAATTTAAAAGTATAGAAGTCATTTGGCCATCAATTAATAATACAGTTACAATATGTAAAGGCACTTCAATTAATTACAAATATTCTTTCAACGAAACCAAATAAGTTTAATTATGTCAGTCAAATAAGTTCTAGTTATACTCAGCATAGCTAGTAGTACATTGTTTGGTAATAAAAAAAACCAATATCCTCACTAAAATCAGCATAATTTGCACCTTCATTGTTTGTAAATTTATTTCTTCTTATAAATATTTTTTTAATTCAAGATAAAATATGAAAGACGAATATTTATATTTTAGCAATTCATGAACTAAAACTACTGAAATGATAAAGATGTCATCATCTATTCAGACTCATCCGTCTTAAAATAAAGTCTAACAAAAGATCCTTATATTATTATATATAATTTAAAATATATTCAAAAGTAGTAATATTAATAACTATATGAAATCATATTTTTTTTTTTTTTGCAAAAATATTCCAGTCAATATAAATACCATATCAAAATGTATCTAACAATATCAATGTTGTTTTACGGGGTCTTGTGGTCACAAATCTTCTTTAGAAAAGTACGGGATGTAACACTTCTTTTATGTATTTATTTGAAGTTGTTAGCACATGCCATATCTTTTACTTGTCAAGTTTACTCTTATATGTATTTTTTGAAGTTGCTTCCACTTTTATTATTATGAGACTTCCTTTATTGTTGAGTTATTCTTAATTGAAATTGTTGTTACATGATATCCTTATGTTGCCGGGTTTTTCTCATGCATTTAGACGTAGTTGCTAGTTCACGTAATTTTCGCGCCTCTTTTTCTCGTGAAATTGGGTTTCGACACGTGACAAATCTTTTAAGGAAGAATGTTAAAAGAGAGAGTCGTCACCTAACGGATTTAAAGTGCGTTAGGGCACCTACTTGCAGATAACTCTAGTTTAACCAGTTTGCGTCACCAAAGATCGGGTAAGGGCTCAAATTACCTCGAGAAGAAGGTGTTAGGCACTCCTCGAGGTCCATAACGATGGGTCTCGGCCGAACTCGAATTATATAAATTAGTCTAAGAAAAAGAGAAGAGACAAAATTGGGCAAATGAGTAAAATGATTAGCTTTNACAGACTATCATCTCCTGCTACCCGATTACTATCTTTAAGTCGTTTATCTAAAGCACACTAGTTGATTCTAAATCGTACCCTATGTGTGCACTACCCATCCCATGCCTATGGTTCAGGAGGAATTTGGACCTCTATCTCGGGTGGTTCTAGACTTAACTCAGGTTGCTCAAAAATGAGAAAATTAGGTGACATACAAAAATAATTTGGACTTTCATGTATAGGAAAATAAGGGCTCAAATTAGCCTCCGCACTTAGGCAACAAATGCACGCAAACTAATTAACATTGACAGTTGCAGATTTCAATAAGTTAAGGTTGCAGAACCCTATAGGCAGGATCTCTATGTGATTCTGGATTTTAATAAGCAGGCAGTTTCATATATAAAAGCCTCTTCTCTTAATACGATTTCTAAAGACATACGTAGTTGCCTACTGATTATAAGCATAAGAGATTAAACCTATAGGCATGATGTATAGGTGATTCATGTAGTAAATAACAATGGTAATCACAGGAATATGTTCAGAATTGCTTAATCGAGTCCTATAGGCATGGTTTCTAATAATTATAATTAGCATAGTGTTGAAAAATCTTAAAAGAAATGAGCAGGTCAACAATTAAGATTGATTTAGACCCTACATGCATGGTTTCTATAGTTATAATTAAAACTGATTTTTAGATCCTATAGGCATGATTTCTGTAATTAAAACTGATTTTAGATCATATAGGCATGGTATCTAAGTTATAAGTTAGGCAATGTGTAAACAGAACCCTATGCACACATTGAGATGTTAATCATTCAATATCCTATAGGCATGATTTCTAACAGGTAAATGCAGAACTCATTCGAACCAAATAAAGAACTCATAGGTGGGATTGCTGACACATAATAATTGGACATGTTTGAGCATAATAACACATTTAGCAAAATTGGATACCTACAGGCAGGATTTCTAACACATAATAACTGAACATGTTTGACACATTTTGAGCAAAAATAGAATACCTATAGGGAGAATTTCTACCCATTTCAATACAAGTGTAAGATAAAACCCCTTTTTTCAATTTTACTAATACCCCAAAATGTTATTACAAGAATTATTACAGACCCCTAATGAATTGAGTAAATTACAGAAATAAATAACTATAGGAAGCCTACAACTGGACCAAAGATACACCCGGCCATGCCATGCCTTCATTCCCATGGTTCATAATAGCCAAAAATTACATCTTTATTGACACAAGGCAGTCATAAATCAATTGATTCACCCATTAGGTATAAAATAGAGTTGGACATATAGAACCAAGACCCCAGTGTGTCGGAGTTCCCAAGGGCTTCAAGAAGCCAGGACAGTGCTCACATTAAGGAGATCAAAGGATAGAACCTAAGTAGTCTTGACTTTCAGCCGGCTAAGAATAAGAACTCAAAGGGACCAGACAATAAAGGAATAAAATGAAGTTAAGGGCCACCACTGAAGGACAGAATCAAGTTGAGCACATAAAAACAAGTAATAGACATACTTATATTTAAGACAGACTTAACCAAGTTTCAGAAAATAAGTTCAATCACATAATGCACATGTTAACAAGACAAGCTGCAAGCCAGTCTCATAGTAGGAAGAAAAGAGAGTTCAGATTATGCTAAGTGCAGAAAGCTAGTGTCACAAGAAAGGATCATATCAATTAGCAATAGGCCTAACATGCTGAGAACTAATTAAGGCAATTACTGGGAAGTCAAAACAAGATCAAATCAGGTTACATCACAATAAATTCAGAAACAGATTTGTTATTTACTTAATGAATACATTCATACTTAGTCAACTAATCCATAGAAATGAGATATAAGAGCATTTTCAAGTAGCAATTTTAAACAGTAGAGGGGTGGCTATTAATAACATATAAGCTAGGCAGAATTAAAAGAATTTAATCAACTCGAGTCTAAACATGTCTCAAACTGCAAATGTAATGTCATGTTAATGACAAGTAAATCAGAATAAAATGACAAAGGCTTAGTAACTCACCAGTTAAATGAAACAAGAAAGAAAAGAAACCCACAGTGTTATGAGTATCAACAGAATATCAAGCACCCATAATTTCTGGCCTTGGCTTTCAGCCGGCCAGGAACCAAAGTGCGAAACAAGATTATTAAAGAGCAAAGAGCACACATCTTTAGTTTTTTTGTAGTTTTCTTAATGATTCGAGAATTGTTTCAAAGGGGAATGGGGAGGGGTTTATATAGTGTAGGAATCGAACACATAAACATGGAAAATCATATGTCAAACACTAGAAAGGAAAGCACTCAAAATCAGTAAGAAAAAGGAGAAAATTTCGAAACCCTAATTTTTAGGTAAAGTACACAGATCGGCAGAAATCTAAAATTAATAAAAGGTAAAAATCACATGTTGCATAGAATAAGATGAACATAGACATGAATACTATTAAAATCAAAGGATCAAACCGGATTTGGTTCGATTTAAAAGAACCTGAAACCCTAATTTTCGGGTAAGTAAAAAATCAGCAGAGAAGAATAGATTTACACATAATAGGATGCATATAGACGAGATAGTATTTAAAATCACAGAATCGAACCAGATTTGGTTAGATCTAAAAGATATCTGAAACCCTAATTTTTAGGGTAAGTAAGAATCACAAAGATACACAGAGATTCATATCATAAAAGAATAAGAACGAACATAGACGGACAAGGTCAAGAAACTGAACCAGCTTTGGTTCGAAGTTGAAGAGATCCACTTTCCATGTTTAGAAAAATGGTATATAGAAGGTTCCAGTACCTGGGGAAGTAGAATATGGCAAGAAATAGCTAGGTAATCCCATGTCCCGTGGGATTAGGAGAGAAAATTGCGGGGAAGACGCTAGGGTTTGGGCAGAGAGGTTATTTGGTTTGGGCTCAGGTATTGTTGGGCTGGGTTGGGGTAGTTTAGGTCCGAAATTAGGATGAATTTAAGGCCAGATTTTAAATATCCAATTTTTAACAAATAAATAATTTATAAAAGTAATAAATAAATAACAAAAATATCATTTATGTGTGAAAGTGATTTAAAATACTTACTTAATATTATAAAAATTCATTTTCTGCATAGATAATGTAATTATATATGCATATGGGCTATTATTGCAAAAATATGCAATTAGCCTTAAAATGCAAATGTAATTATGAGAAATGCACTAAAAATGTTTAAAACCTAACATTGGTACAAATGATAAGTTTAGATGATTAAATTATCATAGAAATAATTTGGAGGTTAATTATTAGATATTTATATAATAAAATGCAGAAATAAATTAATTTAAAGCCTTTAAAAATTATGCAAAATACTTGTGTGTGTTTATAAATCAAATGATGATGCATATGCACTATTTTGAAAGTAATATATATATATATATATATATATATATATATATATGAGAGAGAAATTGGGTATCAATAGTCATCTGTTTCATTGTTAGCTTATGTCATACTCTAGAATTCGAAGTAGCCATTCCACGAAAATACCTTCACTATTGAGTTTATTCTTAAGCAATTAATTGAAGTTGAAGTTATTGAAAGGGATCAACCTGTTTTAGTTGAATTTTTTGTTTAATGGGATATTTTTCATTTGTTGAGTTACCTTCCCTGTTCACTTATGTTTTATTGAGATTTTGTATATATCGTATTTGATCCAAAGCAATGTGATGTGGTGATATTTGTATTGTTGTTGTTAAGAGGTTGTGGCCTATGAGTACTTGTGGTACGGATTGATATGTCGTGTTGTTGTGATGTTAGCACATGTGAATTTGTAGTGTGGATTGATTGTTGTTATGTGGAGCATAATGGTGGCATCTTGTTATAGGTAGTATAAGGGTGTCATCTCACTATTGATAATTGTGTGCAGTGATACGGGTGTCTATTGTATTATTGTTAGGTCGGAGTGATAAGTGTGGCTATCAGAGTGATACGGGTGGCTATTATATTAAATGTCTGGGCAGAGCGATAAGGGTGACTATTATGATGTTATCAATATAGAGAGAGAGAGATAAGGGTGACTATGTCAGGGATAATATGTGATGTCCTGGGGGCATTGTGTTGATGATATTCATGTGATGGTGTGATTTTCCTTGTGTATGTCATGCACATTACGTGACTTGTTGTGTTGGTTTCAATGAGCTACTCAATGTCTTTGATATTACTTGTTGACTTGGACTTTGATAGTACACACGAACAAGCATACACCGTAGCATGCCACTTATACTAGTTCAAGAGTATGAAATTTGACATTCATTGAGCATGCCCATGTATTCTTATATTATCTGCTTTCATTGTGATATTGATCCACGCCGGACAGATTGTAAGTGTGAGCCTGTGACTATGCCAACGATTGAGATATTGGCACGTGAGTTGTCCATGCGATGGTGAATGAAAATATGGGCACGAAATGCCGTAAGCATATGATTCGTGATTTGGGACTCGTGACTTGTGATTATGGGATGAGGTATCTCAGCGTAATTTCGTTGTGAGACTTGTGATAGAACCCCTTGATTAATTGATTGTTATTTGTTTTCCTTATTTGGGTTCAATGAGACTTTAACAGTGTTCTTTTTACTTTACTGTTTATATCACATGCTGATTCTTGCTGTCATTTACTGATTCTTGCTTTCATTATTAACGTTGTACTTCTATACTGCACAAGTTATTTTGACTAGTAGGTGTCTTGACTTGTACCTCGTCACCACTCTACCGAGGTTAGTCTTGATACTTACTGGGTACCGACCGTAGTGTACTCGTATTACATTTCTATACATTTTTGTACAGATCCAAGTATTGGAGATATCAGACTCAGGTTGAATTAGCTGCTCGATCACGAGGATTCAAGGTAGAACTGCTTGGTCGTTGCAGTCCCTTTGAGTCATTTCCTTTTTTTATTGTACTGCAAGTTTGTTATCCGAACAGTATTGTCTTTCAATTTTTGAGATCTTTCTATGTATTCAGCTAGAGTTTGTGACTCCGTATTACCTAGTCTTGGGAGGTTGTTGTGATTAATGCCGCATAGGCTTGTTTCACCTTTATTTCGAGTTTTATATTAAACTATGTTTTAAAATATCATTGTTAAACTGACTTAATTGTTGTAAGTAATCTGCTTACCTAATCATAGAGACTAGGTTCCATCACGATGCCTAAGGCGGGATCTCAGGTCGTGACAGACGACGTGTCCTGAAGTTTAAGCAAAATTGACTAATCTTTAAATACATTGTACATGCTTAAAAGTGACTACCTGGTGTCATTCTCATAGTATTAACAATTAAGAAATAATATTCATTAAGGAATAGGACAACCAAGTATTGACATGTACGTTATTTTCAAGTGATCTATATAAATATATAAAGTAGGGAAAATAGGAGATGAGTTAGCATCTCTCTTTCGCCAAAAATCATATTTATCTTTTATCTCAATTTTTTGGGGTTTTTCCTCTTATCTATATATAACTACATTAAAAAATTGTAACAGTGAGGTAAGCACATAAACTGTCTATTAAGTAAAAATTTAAACAACTTATCCGTTTCTTCCTCTTCTTTCCATTAATTTTCTTAATTATTCTTCTTTATTTATCTTCTTTCCCACAAATAAGTACACGTATAATCAACATTCCAGAAACAATGGGGAATTCTACCCGAGATTTGTTAAAAGGATCGTCTCTTCCCCTTCTTGCCATTAATTTCTTAATTACTCTTTTTTTATTTTTCTTCTTTCCCACACAAACAAGTACATATACAATCAACATTTCTAGAAACATTGGGAAATTCCATGCGAGGTTGATGAAAAGAGATTACAGTTAGTAAAGAATATGCATTTGCAGTAGGTAACTCTTCTATCGATAGGGTCACCTCGTATATATTGGAGAATAATTTGGAGTACCAATACTAAATATTTTAGGTATTTTAATTTTCAGCTTACCTTTAGGGCATATCCTTCATCTTTATGTTCCCTTGCTAGGTTTTGCATTTTCTTCTCCAATTTTCTTCATGTGTGGCTTTATAGTTCATCTGTATATTTATAATTCTCAAAATTATCTTTTGCACATGCATACGTAATTTGAGATAGTCATTTCTTATTATGATGATGAATATCTTTTATACGTACTGATCACGCTCAACTGTGTCTAATAAAAGACTAAGCGGGCGTTGCAAATATAATCCGGGGTATTAAGCCCAGAGTCGATACAACCGAGAATTAACGTATCAAGAAAGCCGTTAAAATACTAAACTCTCACTTAATCAACTTCCTCAAACTTTATGAATAATAATCGATGTTGTAATTACCACTAAGATCAATGAAATTGCTAAACTAAGATTAACTAACAGCAGTTGTAAACAATTGGAATAAAGGTCTAAGGCAATGGTTTCCCCCGTTGGTACTTTTCCTAGTTGTATTTTCCTATAGCTTTGACTTGGTTGTCTCTATCAATCATGAACTCTTCAGCTATCGTAAATCTCTCTCGAGCATTTATGATAATTTACTAGTCGCACTCTCTTAAGCTACGCTAGCTATATTTACGTTACATCTCACTTTAGATTGCACCCGATGTATATTATCTCTAACCCAACCTCTAAACCCTCGGTTATAACTCTCATCTATACTCCGGGAGTGATGTTGTTCAACAACTACCTAAATATGCGCTCTCTCTCAAGCAAATACATAATAAATAGGAACCGCTAGTTGAGGGCCCTTCAACTAACTACAATCAAAACGTAGTTGAACAAATAGAGATAAATAACCAACTCAAAACTATATTAACATGCCAATGAGTTCATCCCCAAAAGGTTTCACCAAAACCTTAGATTAAAGTATTTAGCTACACATAATAGCAATGAAAACTACAAAGGAATCCATAGTCAATGGCAAAATAACAAAACAAGAAAATAAGGATTGATGCCCCAATCGCCTCCTTGCCTCTTGCCTTTGCTTTTTTTTTTTTGGTGTTCTAAACTCTAAAACCTGATTCCCCTATTCTCTTGGGCAAAGTGGACCTTATATAGTTGATGTAGAATGGCCTAGGACTTCCAAATTTACCCCTGAAATAATGCCTCGCGCGTCTGGACTAGCGCGGGCGCGCTATGCCCGCGCTAGTGGGGTTTCTGTCTGCCTCTGGATCACTGGACTAGCGCGGGCGCGCTATGCCCGCGCTAGTGGGGTTTCTGTCTGCCTCTGGATCACTGGACTAGCGCGGGCGCGCTAGTGCCCGCGCTGTAAGGGTTCTTCACTGCCTCATGAGAGCTGACAGGGAGGTCAAGACTTACCTCTTTTTCATGAATCACGTGCCCTCACATCACACATTTGAGAGTAGCTCCACAACACATAATTTTCAAAACAACAGGAACTTTTAGATAGGAAAAATTCACTCGCTCTCACACAGAACCTTCATATGCTACACAGACACACCATAGGCTTGCATGTAGTGTAATACTCCCCTAATCGAGTTTGTTTAGTCCAAGATGAATAGGTCTTTACTTGGTTGTCATGTAGGCTAAGGGACGGGTAGGATACATTTGGGTGTAGTGACTAACCTCCCTAAGCACTTTTAATACATTTACATTGACATTTCACTCATTTCTCCTGGGTTACCAGACTTTTCACCACGCTTTGTTTCATGATTACCCCTATTCTTCTCAGGTGAAACTTTTTGTTTTTTGTTTTTTTTTCTCTCTGCCACTCACTGCTAAGGACTACAAACTGTGGTTGTCCTTTTTCTTATATTATTTTTTTTCTAAGTGGCTTTCACTTATGCATTTTGTTTCTTTTCAACTTTGCACCTTTTACTCTATTCCCTTGTGTTTCCTTACAAACAACACCTCTACCCCACACTTTGACTTTTACATCACAACAAACAATCTAAGTGCTCCTGGGAGGTACAAGGTTCAAACAGACATGCTTTCACTCCTCTATATTCGAAATATGCCTCTCTAGGAGCATTACGATCTACTCGAACACTGGGTATGGCTCATCACATGGTTAGCAAAGAAATAGGCTCATAGGCTCAAACAGGGTTAACTATGGTCAAATACTTTCAGGTGGATACATAATTTTTCTGGATTACAAGGAAATGCCTATATCCTTTCTCGGACTAAACAAGCCTCCATTTCGATTTGTACACACACGGGGCAAGTTCTAAATATCAAATGCAAGCATAGAATACAATATAGATAATCTCACACACACTTGGCACATAATTTAATCCAAATTGGTTCTCAACACACTCCATCAAGCATTCGAGATAGTTGCATATGCATCATTAAGGTAATCTACAAGAGTCACCAAAACAGCCTAAGCGTCACACTCAAAGAGTCATGGTGTTAGGGTGTGTGAGGGTTTCTTTTTATCATTCAATTCCTTGCCCAAGAGGTTCCTACTAACAACTAAAAAGAAAACGAACAAGCTAGCTATACCCGGTTCAAACTAAACCCTTGGAAAAGAACCGAGGTCAAAAGAAAAACCAAGGGGGAGTTACTACACTACTTAAAATGAGGACATGTCCTCATGGCCAAACAAAACATAGTAAGGGAGAGGGAACTTCCCTGACAGATCAATCCTGATCGGAGACGGAGCCGGCATCGACCTTGCACGCCCGACCCAAAGCACGGAGCCAGCCAATGATTTTCTTTTTTGATATCCTCTGCTGAGTGGCCATCCCATCTACTCTTGTACCCAAGTCAGCTACCGAGGTCCTCAGCCCAGATACATCATGCTCTAAGCGGTCTAACCGTTGTCCCCGACTGGCCCCAGATGGGCCTGCAACTTCCGCAGCCTGTGGTGGCGCTGTCTGCTCACCCACAATCTCCACCTCATCATCAGCCTGGTGTGGTGTCACGTCATCTTCCTCCTCCTCATTATTATCATCATAATTGTCCCCATCCAACTCTTCCGGTGCTACCGGTCCCTTGCCAATTTTGACCCTCTCTGTCGTGAATGGATGCACTGAAGGGACTTGACCGTCTATAGCCAGGTTATAAGGCACATTTTCCTGAAGACATAACCGGGTAACCAGGGACGGATAGTATAACCCGTACCGTGGAATCTTGACACATTGGAACATTTCATCATGTATAACTCTGGCCACGTCGAATGGGGCATTGTTCATGAAACACCAAATGAGGCACCCTCGAGGTATGTTCACCTCGGACAGGTTCTTGGAGGGTAGGAAGCGGTTGTTTATGAAGTACAGCCCGCACTTGTCCTCAAACTTAAGGGCCAAGGAGTGGAACTTGTTCCCGTACTTGTACCATTGTAAAGTGGCCCCTGGTTGACATATGATATCAGTGAAAGTAGACCAGGGAGTGTATTGTTCACTGAATGTTTGGTAGCCATCCACATACCCCTCAACTGGTGGAGGTAGCCTGTAAAGAATTCGGATGGTGTCTAGGGAGGCATCGACCGGTCTCTTGCGCACAGTCACAACATGATTCATGTGTTCTGGAAGGTTCGCGTAGAACTCCCGGACAAGCATAACATTAGCCACAGCAGGCTCCTCCATGAATATTTCTAGTCCTCGCCGCCTCAGCTCAGCGGGTATATTGGGACAGGTTGTCACTAATGCCCTGGGGTCCATGGCTTGTTCCGGCACAATTGTTTTGGCCTACTTTTTTCTAAATCGGTCCTGGGCTTTGGCCGAGACGAATTTTTGACTGTCGAAGGGCCTTGAGTCAACGGATTTTCGAGGCCGGCCTCCGGTGTTGGCTTGAGGAGGGCGGCTGGAGGAGGATCCAGTGGCCTGGCGCTTTTGGGGTGGCATGGTACCTGCAAAACGCCCATTATCAGCTTAGAACAAACGGGTAACCTAACCCATGGCTACTCAGACTTCACCACGAAATTGGTCACTACACTTCCTCCAAAGAGGCATTTTTACAAACATGTGGTGGGCAATGGCTACGTTTAAGCCCAAACCTTCATTAAAGCACAATAAGCACCACCACATTACCCCAATAAACACACATCACCCCCACCATCCATGAGTTGCAAGTTCTCAGCTCTACACAACTACTATCAAGTATATCTACCCAAGACTAAGATTACATTCTACCATACAAAGCAAAAAAGAAAGAAAAGAAAGCTAAAAACGAAATTGAAAAATAAAAAATAAAAAAAATCAAAATCAAAGGGAGAAGTACATACCTGTAGAGATAATGAGAGGAGGAAAGTCAAAGGGTGGTGAAGGATTTCGTGAGAGTGGGTTTGTTTTAGGGCTAGATTNGAAAGCTAAAAACGAAATTGAAATATTAAAAAAAACAAAATCAAACGGAGAAGTACATACATGTAGAGAGAATAAGAGGAAGAAATTCAAAGGGTGGTGAAGGATTTCGTAAGAGTGGGTTTGTTTTAGGGCTGGATTTTTCCTAAGTGTGGAGGAGGAGGGGGAAAGTTAGGGGGAAGGAAGAAGATGAAGAAGAAGAGGGAAAGGGTTTATGTGAGAGGAGGAGAGGAAATGTGGGAGGGGGGGAGTGGGAGGGGTGGTTGGTCGGGGTTTAACTTATTTGGGTAAAAGAAAAAAAGAAGAAGAGAAATTAACAAAATTAAACAAAAAAACTTACATGGGTTTGAGTCCACTAGCGCGGCCTTAGCGTGGGCGCGCTAGTGGAAGGCGTCGTGGGGCAGTGTAAACCCCCACTAGCGCGTGCTTAGCGCTAGATTAGCGCGACCGTGCTAGTGGAATTGAAGCTGGGGCAGTGTAAAACCTGACTAGCGCTGCCTTAGCGCGCCTAGTCCAGGCGTCCCTAGCTATATTACTTTGTTTTCTTCATCCTTGGGGGCTTTTTCCCTCCCCTTTTCTCGAACACCTGCGCATGTTAGTATCTACACTATAAACACTATAAATGTTGGGTTGTCTCCCAACCAGCGCTTGATTTAACGTTGCGGCACGACGGGTACAACAATCAATGGGTTGCCTCCCATGAAGCGCCTGATTTAATGTCGCGGCACGACGCAGAGTAGGCGCAATTACGGACCGCTCAACCTTTGTGGTTCATCGAGACGCACCTCAGACAACTCTTTTGTGTCATCTATTCCCACATACAGTTTGAGTCATTAGCCATTAACCTTGAAGGTGTTGGTGCCATTTTCACTGGTTATCTCCATAGCCCCAGACAGGAACACTCCGATAACATTGAACGGCCCAGACCATCGGGACTTAAGCTTACCAGCAAACAGTCTCAACCTTGAATTCTACAATAATACCTTGTCTCTCGGTTTGAAATTTCTTTCCACAATGTGCTTGTCATGTAGCCTCTTCATTCTTTCCTTGTAAAGACTTGTACTTTCAAAAGCGTGATATCTGAATTCCTCCAGCTCATGCAGCTCTGTCAGTCTATTTTCCCCAGCAACATCGGGGTCCATGTTCAATTGCTTTAGGGCCCACCAAGCTCAATGTTCTAGCCCCACATGCAGATGACAGGCCTTCCCAAATACCAACTTGTATGGGGATATACCAATTGGTGTTTTGAATGCGGTCCTATAGGCCCGGAGTGCATCGTCAAGATTTTTCTCCCAATCCGTTCTTGTGGCATTTATAGTTTTCGTGAGCACACTCTTGATCTCTCGGTTAGAAACCTCTACCTGCCCGCTAGTTTGGGGGTGATACGGGGTGGCCACCCTGTGCCGCACATCATATTTATCCAGCAACTTCTCAAAGACACGATTACAAAAGTGTGTGCCCCCATCACTGATAATGGCTCTCGGAATCCCAAACCGGGTGAAAATATTCTTCTTCAAAAACCCCACCACCACTCTCGAATCACTGGTGGGGAATGATGCCCCTTCCACCCATTTGGACATGTAATCTACATCAACAAGTATGTACTTATTGCCGTAAGAGATGACAAAGGGACCCATGAAATCGATCCCCCAAACATCGAACACCTCAACTTCCTGAATTGGTTTCATAGGCATCTCATGTCGATGGGATATGTTTCCCGTTCTTTGGCATTCGTTGCATCCTTTTACCCCACTGGTGGGCATCCTTGAAAATTGTTAGCCAGTAGAAACCGGCCTCTAACACATTTGCTGATGTCCGGACTCCTCCAAAGTGTCCCCCATAAGGTGACGCGTGACAAGCCTGCAAAACAGAAAATTGTTCTATCTCGTGGACGCATCTCCGGATCATGTTATCAATACAAATTCTGAACAAATACGATTCGTCCCAATAGTAGTTTCGGCAGTCACGATAAAATCATTTCTTTTGCACAGAGGAGAGCTCATAAGGGTCGATGCCGCATGCCAGGTAATTAGCAATATCTGCGTACCATGGCACCTCTCCCACACTTGTGGCTAGCAGCTGCTCATCTGGAAAGGTTTCCAGAATATCCTCAGACTCAGGTGCCTTTTCAGCACCTTCAAGGCATGATAAATGATCAGCGACTTGGTTCTCCGTTCCCTTACGGTCACGAATCTCCAAGTCAAACTCTTGCAAAAGAAGCACCCAACGAATTAGGCGCGACTTAGACTCTCTTTTCTCGACTAAGTACCGAATGGCTGCGTGATCAGTGTACATGATCACCTTCGACCCGATCAGGTAAGACCTAAACTTGTCAAAGGCAAACACAACATCCAACATATCTTTTTCTGTTAACGTGTAATTCAGCTGAGCTCCACTCAACGTCCTACTTGCATAGTAAATTGGGTGCATTACCTTATCTCTGTGCTGACTCAACACGGCTCCCACAGCGTAGTCACTAGCATCACACATGAGTTCGAACGATTTCTCCCAGTCGGGGGAAACTATAATCGGTGTTGTGACTAACCGCTTCTTTAGCTCCTCAAAAGCCACCCTGCAATCATAAGAAAACACAAATGGGTTATCTTTTTCTAGCAACTTACAAAGAGGTTTGGCAATTTTGGAGAAATCCTTGATGAATCGCCGGTAGAATCCGGCGTGTCCCAGGAAGCTACGAATAGCTTTGACTGACGTGGACGGTGGAAGTTTTTCAATCACGTCTACCTTGGATCTGTCCACTTGAATACCTATACTCGAAATCAAGTGTCCCAAGACGATTCCTTCTTGTACCATGAAATGGCACTTCTCCCAAAAGCACTAGGTTCGTCTCGATGCACCTCTTTAGTACACGGTTTAAATTTTCTAGGAATTCATCAAATGAATTTCCCAATATTGAGAAATCGTCCATGAAGACCTCCATAATATCTTCTACCATGTCTGTGAAAATGGCCATCATGCACCGTTGGAATGTTGTAGGTGCATTGCAGAGGCCAAATGACATCCTCCTGAAAGCAAACACCCTATAAGGGCATGTGAAGGAGGTATTTTCCCTATCCTCCGGGGCAATAGAAATCTGGTTGTACCCCGAATATCCGTCAAGGAAACAAAAATAAGACCTCCCTGCTAGCAGGTGGGACATCTGATCAATGAAGGGAAGTGGGAAGTGGTCTTTGCGGGTGGCAAGGTTCAACTTTCTGTAGTCCATGCATATTCTCCAACCCGTGACGGTTCTAGTGGATATAAGCTCGTTTTTATCATTCTTTACCACCATCATACCACCTTTCTTTGGTACACACTGTACTGGGCTAACCCAGCTGTTGTAAGAGATGGGGAAAATGATTCCCGCATCTAACCACTTTATAATTTCCTTCTTCACCACTTCCTTCATATTTGGGTTCAAGCGCCTTTGGTGTTCCCTAGAAGGTATGTGTCCCTCTTCCCGGAGAATCTTGTGCATGCAATAGGCTGGGCTGATCCCTTTGATATCTGGCATGGTCCAACCAATGGCAGTCTTGCATTCTGAAAATACCTGTAACAACTGTTGTTCCTGCACATCTAACAAACCAGATGAGATAATAATAGGTAATGTAGATTTAGGTCCAAGAAACGCATACTTGAGATGAGCTGGTAAAGGCTTCAGCTCTAACTTGGGTAGTTCTTCAACTGAGGGCTTGGCTGGCGGACTCTCTCTCTCTCTTTTCCATGTGTAATGGTTCAATTTTGAGAGCCCTCGACCATGCCCCTTTTCCTTCTAGTGCTAATACCCATTCTGCTAGTTAATCACCGTTCACATCATCTAAGTTCATCAAACATGCAGTCAAAGGGTCCCCAACAGTCAAGGACGCAACATCTTCTTCCAGTATCACGTCCACGACATCAATAAGAGAGCAGTTGGTGAACTCACTTGGTCGCCTCATAGACTTCTGCACGTTGAACGTGATTTCTTCATCATTGAGCCTCATCTTAAGCTCGCCAGTGTCACAATCGATGAGGGCTCTGCCTGTGGCCAAGAATGTCCTTCCCAAGATTATGGGAATTTCCTCATCTACTCGATAGTCTAGGATCACAAAGTCAGCAGGGAACATAAATTTCCCCACTTGCACTAACACATCATCCAGAATACCCGACGGTCTCTTCACCGTCCTATCAGCAAGTTGCAACAGCAAGGAGGTAGGTCTGGCTCTACCAATCCCCAGTCTTTTATAGATGGCCAACGACATCAGATTAATGTTGGCCCCCAAGAAACATAGAGCTTTGGAGAAAGCAAAGTTGCCTATGGTACAAGGAATTGTAAAACTCCCTGGGTCAGACAACTTTCAGCAATAGGACGCGTCACCACCGCACTACAAGTCTGGGTAAGGGTGACAGTAGCCAGACCTTGGAAGTCCAATTTTCTGGACATCAAGTCCTTCATCATTTTAGAATAGCCAAGCATTTCCTTCAACGCATCAATCAATGGTATACTTACGTGTATTTGCTTTAACATGTCCAAGAACTTCTTATACTGCTCATCCTTCTGGTATTTCTCCAGCCTTTGAGGGAATGGAGCTGGCGGTCTCTTCTTTCCTATTATCTGTTCTTTTTCCTTTTCAACCACCACCTCTACTGCTGGCTCTGTGATTTCCTCTAATTCTTTCTCAGCTTCACTTTGCTTACTGGATTCTCCTTTAGCTGGCTGCACTGTGACCTTGGTCAAAGGAGTCAAGTAATCAATTGATATGCACTTGCACTAGTGTATCTGTCTGTCTGCTTTCATGCACCATCTCCTGTTCCAGGTCCAGGTCTCTGCCATTGCGGAGACTCACTGCCATTATCTGCTTTGGGCCCTGGTCCCTTGGATTCACCTGAGTATCAGCAGGTAAAGTTTCATGAGGACGATTGTTCACTGCATTTGAAATCTGCCCCAGCTGTACCTCGATATTTTTAATGGCTGAGTCATGGGCATCTACTCTTTCACTGATCTTGGCAGTTGACCCAATAAACTGTTGCATCATAGCTTCTAACCTAGAGAACCCATCTTCTTGTCTCCCCCCATGTTGTTGTTGAGGGGGATTATAATCTTGTTGCTGAGCCTGGTTGTTGTATCCCTGAGATCGTTGGTAAGGTGCCATGTTACCCTAAGGTCTCATGGCACCAATGTTCCCGTTATTGTGCTGCAGATGAGGTGTTCTATAAGGTTGAAACTGCTGACCTCAGTTCTGACCTCCCAGTCTCTGACCTCCATAATTTGACACATAGTTCATGTCTTCAGGGTAGGGAGCTTGATTGCAGTCTGCATTCCAGTGATTACCCATAGGTTGACTTACACTAGATGTGCACAATCCCCCATTGGTAGTATCTACAATGTGAACCTGCTGCTTCACGCCTGATTCCTCCACCTTCTTTGTGAGAATACTTATTTGAGTCATCAGTGTAGCCATGTTCTCAACCATAGTATTAGATGGGTCTAATGGCACCGAGTGAACGATTGGGGTGATAGGTGCACCCCTGGTGGTCCATCCTGAATTTTGTGCCATTGTGGCAAGTAAGCTTTGGCACTCTCTCCACGTTTTGCTGAGGTAAGCTCCACCTGCTGAGGCATCAATGTTGTCTTTCACACTATCTGCTAAAACCATGTAGAATCTCTGCCCCAACATTTGCTCAGGAATACCATGGTGTGGACAAATAACCAGCATCCCTTTAAATCTCTCCCATGTCTCTTGCAGTGTTTCCATGGGCTTCTGTATAAAACTTATTATCTCGTCTATCTGTTGTGCTGTCTTGTTGGGCGGATGAAATTTTCCCAGAAATTGCTTGACCAATTCCTCCCATGTAGTAATAGAATTGATGAGGAGGGAATTTAGCCAAGTCTGAGCAACACCTGTTACCGAGAACGGAAACAATAACAGTCTTAGAGCATCCGGGGTAACATTCGGCTGTCGCTGGGTTTTGTATATGGACAGGAAGTTCTTCAAATGCTGCTGAGGGTCCTCAGCATATGACCCTAAAAATAGTCCCTTATTCTGCAACAAATGCAGCATATTATTCGTGATCTGAAAAGATTCCGCTTCAATCTGAGGGACAATAATCGCGGTAGCCAAGTTGTCAGTTGTGAGCTTCGCCCAGTCGTATAATGGCGCCTCATGTGCAATGGGCGCCTGAGGCACAACATTTCTTGCCGCAGGGTTGATCAGCCCATCACCCTCAACCTTATCAATAATGTTAGCTCTGTTGTTCAGTTCTGCCATATTCGGTTCAATTGGTTCAATGTTTGTCTGTTGTCTGTTTCTCCGATTGGCTCTGTTCAATGCCCTGAAAACCTTTTCGGGGTCTGGTAAAGCTTCAAAAACGTCACCAGTTCTCGAAGAGTTCCTAGGCATGCACCTGTACCACCGGTTCAACAAACGTTAGAATTTCAGTAAATGAGTGAAATCAAAGACACTTGACTTAAATTGAGAATTTTTTTGTATTTTTCTTCACTATCTCGATAATACCGTCAATTCCCCGGCAACGGCACCAAAATTTGATCACGCTCAACTGTGTCTAATAAAAGATTAAGCGGGCGTTGCAAATATAATTCGGGGTATTAAGTCCAGAGTCGATCCCACAGGGAATTAACGTATCAAGAAATCCGTTAAAATACTAAACTCTCACTTAATCAACTTCCTCAAACTTTATGAATAATAATCGATGTTGTAATTACCACTTAGATCAATGAAATTGCTAAACTAAGATTAACTAACAGCAGTTGTAAACAATTGGAATAAAGGTCTAAGGCAATAGTTTTCCCCGTTGGTACTTTCCCTAGTTGTATGTTCCTATAGCTTTGACTTGATTGTCTCTATCAATCATGAACTCTCCAGCTATCGTAAATCTCTCTCGAGCATTTATGATAATTTAATAGTCGCACTCTTTCGAGCTACACTAGCTATATTTACGTTACAGCTCACTTTAGATTGCACCCGAAGCATATTATCACTAACCCAACCTCTAAATCCTCGGTTATAACTCTCGTCTATACTCCGGGAGTGATGTTGTTCAACAACTACCTAAATATGCACTCTCGCTCAAGCAGATACATAGTAAATAGGAACCGCTAGTTGAGGGCCCTTCAACTAACTACAATCAAAATGTAGTTGAACAAATAGAGATAAATAACCAACTCAAAACTATATTAACATGCCAACAAGTTCATCCCCAACAGGTTTCACCAAAACCTTATATTAAAGTATTTAGCTACACATAATAGCAATGAAAACTACAAAGGAATCCATAGTCAATGACAAAATAATAAAAGAAGAAAATAAGGATTGATGCCCCAATTGCCTCCTTGCCTCTTTCCTTTGCTTTTTTTTTTGGTGTTCTAAACTCTAAAACCTGATTCCCCTCTTCTCTTGGGCGAAGTGGACCTTATATAGTTGATGTAGAATGGCCTGGGACTTCNGCGGGCGCGTAAGGCCGCGATATGCCCGCGCTAGTGGGGTTTCTATCTGCCTCTGGATCGCTGAACTAGCGCGGGCGCGCTAATGCCGCGCTAGTGCCCGCGCTGAAAGGGTTCTTCACTGCCTCTTGAGAGCTGAACTAGCGGGGGCGCGCTAATGCTCGCGCTAGTAGGGTTTTCCACTGTCTCTGCATTCATCCCTGAGTCTTCAGTCTTCAATTCATCCAAAAGGTACCCCATGGTTTATTCTACTTTAATTCTTGCCCGGATCACCGTCATAAGCTTTCCTTATGATATTGCACTCTTGTGAAACATACAAGTCACCATTAGAGCACATTTTATCCTTATTTTACATACTTAAGCCAGTAAAGCATCATTAAGTTAGAGTATACCATAAGCCAAATCATACACTTTTAGCCTATTATCACGTACGTAATTTGAGATGGCAAATTTATAAAATTTAAATCTCTATATATAGGACATGAAGGTTTTTCATCGATAAAATGGAAGCACGATTGTATTCAAGAATTTTAGGCCTGTAATAGTCTCCATTCACCATTAGTTTCTAAAACTAATGCATTGTTGTTATTGACTTGAGGTAGTGAAATTTTAACAGTATTTGTTGCTTAAAGAAAGTCCAAAAGTATTTAATATTTTGGTTCTTTTCTCTTTTCATGCTTAAAGGAGATTGAAACTTTTTATCCCACTCACGTTGCATCTCTCCTCCAGGTAAAACTACTGATAATAGAGATCAAGATCATCAGGCGTTAAAAATATTGGATAAATATAATTGCGAATTAATAGGGCAATTAATTTTTGAGTTATGTAAATATGTTATAAGACTAGAGAAATTAACGACAAATAAAACGATAAGGAAAAGAAGGGTATAGTTACAAGAAAAAATAATAAAAAGCGAAAAAGGGAATTTCGAAAAAGTAAAAGGTAATGAGAAAGATCAAACGAGAAACTCTATTTTGCCTTTCCTTTATTAAATTCCTAAAATTGTGAAAATAATATTTAAATAATATATTCTGAATCTTAAGAAATAGTCGTGGGAGGGTCAAAATTAAGTGTTCTTAACTATTCTTTTTTAGCTGAAAATGTGTAGTATTTTGTGGTGATGAGGTAGACTAATAGCTTGTTTGGACAGTTACGTATCGTTTCATAATGTATTGTATTGTATTGTATTGTATCGTTTGATAAATATAATGTTTGGATAGGTTGTGTCGTTTGCCATCGTTTCGTGCTATCACATACCAGCGATATGAAGAAAAAAATTACAATATTATAAAGAAAAATCATGATACAGGGTAAAATTGATATATGAAAAAGTAGGGTAAATGATAAAATAAAATTATTAATAATAATGAAGGGTGAGATTGAGATAAAAATACAAGGTAACGACGCGATCGCACTAAATCGATCGTTGCATAAAGTGGCACATTTCGTCGATATGTAACGACAGATTTAACGATATGATACAATAAAATTTAAGTAACAATCAAAACAAATATCGTATTTAAAGTAACAATAAGACACAATACCATGGATAACAACCATCTAAACAAACTGTAAAAATATTAGATGTGTAAATGATTTTCGAAAAAGAAAAATGGGACTAAATCGGTAGCATTAATTTTACTATTTGCTTATTTAAAAAATACTATATTGTTAATATAACATCTCAAAACGCGAACAAATTCACTAGTTTGTAAGATATAACAGCTTGCCAAGGCACGCTATACACTAGACGGTGTGGTGCTGCCATTACCATGAGGATTTGTTATTATCAAACCATGCTGATTCAAAATCCTCAGGGCTATAATTCAACAAGCTACTGCACCATCTGGCTTGAGTAGTCTTGCTTGGGTTGACTAATTGTTTTCTTTTTTTAGATTCTATCATTTCTTTCTAAAATTCTATCTCCATATTCTCCCTTATTTCTAGTATTGTGTTTGCTATTTGATTTCCATATTCGTACTCACATGAGAAGATGTAACTATCCGGTCGGTTGTTTCGAGAGTTGTAGCCCCGTTCCCTTATTTTCTGCTCATTTTGTGCTTTACTGTTGTCTTATGACTTATCGGGATAGTTGGTTCGGGTCCGGAAGGATTTCAGAATGAATTGAGACACTTAGTCTCATAATGGAAAGTTTAAGTTGGAAACGTTGACCGAATATTGACTTATGTGTAAACGATCCCGGATTAAAGTTTTGAGGGTTTCGTAGCTCCGTTGAGTGGTTTTGGACCTAGGAACATGTCCAGATTGTGATTTGGAAGTCCGTAGTAGAATAAGGCTTGAAGTGGCGAAAGTTGGAATTTTTGAAAGTTTGATCGAGGGTGGACTTTTTGATATCGAAGTCAGATTGGATATCCGAAAATTGGAGTAGGTTCGTGGTGTCATTTGTAACTTGTGTGCAAAATTTGAGGTAAATCGGACGTGGTTTGATAGGTTTCGGCGTTGTTTGTAAAATTTGAAAGTTTCAAAGTTCATAGGCTTCAATTGGGGTGTGATTCGTTTTTTTGATGTTGTTTAGGATGATTTGAAGGTTCGACTAAGTTTGTATGACGTTTTAGGACTATTTGGTATGTTCGGTTGAGGTCCCGGGGGCCTCGGGTTGATGTCGGGAGGTTAACATGCTTGGAATTGAATTTGAGAAGCAGCTGAAGTTTGGTTTCTGTTGGCGTAACGGCACCTGCGGATGGGGAACCGCAAGTGCGAACTCGCAGATGTGGAAAGGCCAGCGCAGATGGGCAGATTAAGGTGAGGCAGCAGGTGGTCGCAGGTGCAATAGTTTTCCCGCACCTACGTGACTGCAGATGCGGCAGAAGGATCACAGGCTGGGCTCCGCAAAAGCGGAGATCTTCCTTGCGGAAGCGAGTTTGCAGGAGTAGTTATTTGGATGTAGGTGCGAATTTAGCCGCAGAACCAGGCTCTGAGGCACTCCTGCGAGGCCGCAGAAGCGGCTAAGTGAGCCGCAAGTACGGTTTAACTGGGCAGAACCTATATGGTTCAAAATTTTTACCATTTCTAACATTTTGAGCTCGAATTTTGGAGATTTTTGAGAGGGTTTTTGAAGAGATTCTTGAGGGAAGTTCCCGGTGTTCATTTTTATTCAATTTATTTGATTCCCCATTGATTTTCCCACCTAGTTGGTGTGTATTTTAGGTGAAATTTGGGGGTTTGAGGCTAGGGATTTGGAGAGTTAATTTTGGAGATTTGAGTGGCGATTTGATGTCGTATTTTGAAAATTTTGGTATGGTTAGACTCGTGGTCGAATGTGCTTTCGGGTTTTGTGACTTTTGTTGGATTTTGAGATGTGGGCCCGAGGGCCGGCTTGTAGCCGATTTCGGATTTTTGCTTCATAATTTCGTATTTCTTATAATTTTGTATTTTCTTGTGCAATTTATTCTTTTAGCCCGTGTTGATGGTATTATATTTGTTTGTGGCTAGATTCGAGATGTTCGGAGGCCGATTTGCGAGGCAAATGCGTATTGAAGTAGGGATGCTTCTCCGATTGAGGTAAATAACAGTTCTAAATCTTGTTCAGAGGGTATGAAACCCCGGATTTCATATTATGTGATTGGTTTGGAGGTGAGCACATGCTAGGTGACGAGCGTGTGGGCGTGTACCGTCAGAATTAGGACTTGGTCCATTCCTTGGAAGTTGTGAACTTGAATAGCTTGTTTTCAGCTCCATATTCACCATGTGTTATAGAAATTTAACTGCAATTCATGTTAGAAACCATGTGTTGATAGTGTTGGAGCCCACAGAGGCCGCGTACATGTTGAACTACCTGTTAATTGTTGTTTTTACTTAGAATCAGTTTCATTTGCATATCATATCCCAGTCTCTATTGTTCCTTGTTGATACATCATATCATTTCTGTTTGGGCTGATTTTCATGATTTCTGAGAACCCGAGAGGCTGGAGAGATTGATGACTGAGTGAGGCTGTCACGACCCAAATCCTAATTCAGGTCGCGATGGCGCCCACACCGTTGTCAGGCAAGCTGACACTAATTATCTAGGGAGTCTAGTTTGTTTCTATTAAATGCTTTTCTTATCTCAAAATATTTTAGCCACAAAGCATGGAATATAACACATAGCAAGACAATTTAAGTTACGAAGACCAATAATCAACTTTGATAAATTACATCACCAAAAGAATAGTCTACCGACTGTGTGTGATAGGAACTAGTGTCACAAGTCTACAGGCATATAGTAGAGTAGAATCAAAAGAATAAAAGAACTATCCTACTGTCTAAGAAGAGATAGACATAATAGCAAAAGAGAGACTCCAGAGTGCTGCTGAACGGCATTAAGAGAAGCAGCTCACCGTGAAGCCTCGAACCACGTGAAATCAGGGACGAGCTCCGGACTGGTAACCAGATGCACCTACCTCAGAACCTGTACAATTAAATACAGAAGCGTAGCATGAGTACATAAATAATATGTACCCAGTAAGTATCCAGTCTAATCTCAAAGAAGTAGTGACGAGAGGTCGACTTGACGCTCACTAGGTCCAATCAATATATTTAGATGTATAATTCAACATGAATAACAAGTACACATGAATAGTAAAACAATGAAGGTCGATCATACTCACAAAACCTATTTACGTGGCATAAACTCCAACATACAATTATAATTTGTCTTCCGAGACATATAACTCTTCCGAGACATATAACAGTTTAAAAGTTATGAATTATATTAAGCAGGTAGCATGTGCAATAATGTGTCAAGGAGTACGGTCTGAGCCAACATAAAAATAAATGTGCACTGCCGAAGGGTTGAGCGACGCAAACCATAGATGCATCTATTAACATGTCGTGGCGTACAGCCCGCTCCCATGAGAGTAGTGGAAAGAATCACTCCGCTCGCGGAATATTAATTTGCGAAGCGGTCATACATAATCACAACATTTTTCTTTAAATCCTTTTCCAAAATTGCAATTCTTTGGAAAACATTAAGTTCTAGGATTTTCTTGAAATCAAGCTTGCGCACAAGGAAATTATAAGGCATATAATTCAATTAACGGAATTCACAAGGCATGGAGTGAACCTAACTACCCGGACATAACAAGAATAGTCACTGCGCACGGACTCTCGTCACCTCGTACGTACGTAGTCCCCACAAATAATGACACATAGTTAATTACTTCACCTATGGGGACAATTCCCTCTTGCAATGTTAGAAAGGAGACTTACCTCGTTTCGAGCCTACTTCCCGGGTCAAGAATGCGCCCAAATCTCCAAATTTATCGTCCAAGGACCCGAAACTAGCCAAACATTATATAAATAAATCAATATATGCCCAAAAGTCCACAATTATCCTATTTAAATAATTATCTCAACCTAGTTTGCAAAATCCTAAAATGTACCCTCGGGCCCACATGTTCGGATTCCGAAAATTTTCAAGGAAAATAGTTATCCATTATATAGTTTTTTGCATGATTCCATAACAAATTTCTTGTTTAAAACTTATTTTTCTCAAAACCCTAAGTTTTTACTCTAAATCATGATTTCCACAATTTTTGGTGTGTTAATCTACCCAAAACTCAAGTATAAATCTCACTTTCAAGTAGGAATTAACTTACCTCACGATGCTAGGTTGAATCTCCCTTTTGAAAGCTCCCCAAATCGTCCAAAGGTGAAGAAAATGGCCTAAAATGTCTAAATCCCGCACTTAAAACAACTTCGCTGCCTCCAGGACTTTCGTACCTGCGGCTCGAGGACCGCACCTACGGTCTCGCATCTGCGAGCTAGTGCCCGCATCCGCGGAAGAGAAGGAGAAGGCCAGGGGTCACACTTGCGGAACAGAGTCCGCACTTGCGGTTCCGCTTCTGCGGGAAAAGGCCTGCTCCTGTGGAAATTGGGCAACCCCTCTAAGGCCGCACCTGCGAGGCTTCGACCGCTCATGCGGTCTCGCACCTGCGGCTGGTCCTCCGCAGGTGCGGTCGCACAAGATCTGATGCACCAGCAGCTCTTTTAGAGCTTGGTTTGCTTCGCGCGATGTCCGAACGACATCCAGGCCCACCCGAGGCCCCGTCCAAATATACCAACAAGTTCTAAATAATAATACAGACTCGCTCGAGCCTTCAGAACGTCCGAAACAACGCTAAATCTAAGAATCATACCCCAAAACCAAATTGAATCAAACTTTAAACTTCAAGTTCTTGAATTCACTTTCAACATGCCGAAACATACCTATACTACTCGGAATGAAACCAAATTTTGCGAGCAAGTCATAAATGACATGAAGGAATTATTCCCGGTCTTGAAATTTTGTTTGGATCTCGATAACACAAAAACACATCCCAAACCTAAATTTTGAACTTAAGGAATCATATTCATTATTTGGTGCTGAAACGCTTACGGGTCATCCAAAATCCGTTCCGAACATACGCCCAAGTCCGAAATCATCATACCAATCTACTGAAACTTTCAAATCTCAATTCCGGGGTCGTTTACTAAAATTGTTGACCGAAGTCAAACTTGGCCTTTAAGGCCAACCTTAAGGAACTAAATGTTCCTATACCACTCCAAACTCCTCCAAATCCCGAACTAACCATCCCCGCAAGTTATAAATCAGTAAAAGTAAATACGGGAAGTCTCATTTAGTGGCACGGGGTTCTAGAACACAAAATGACATGTCCGATCGCTACATTCTCCACCTCTTAAGCAAACGTTCATCCTCGAACGGGTCTAGAATCGTACCTGGAGTGCTGAATAAGTGTGGATATCTGCTCCGCATGTCCTCCTCGAACTCCCAAGTTGCCTCCTTGACTAGTTGGCCCCTCCACTGGACCTTTACGGCGGAAACAACTGGCGATCTTTCCTGTCAATGATAGCAATTGGCTCCTCCTCATAACCCTATCGCTCGTCTAGTTGAATGGTGTTGAAGTCTATCACGTGAGAGAAGTCGGCGTGGTACCTTCGGAGCATGGACACATGAAAGAACGGATGAACTCCTGATAAACGGGGAGGTAAAGCGAGCTCATAAGCAACCTCCCCAACTCGCCTCAACACCTCAAATGGGCCTATAAACCTTAGGCTTAGCTTGCCCTTCTTTCCAAACCTCATAATACTCTTCATCGGCGAGACTTTCAACAGAACCTTCTCACCGACCATAAACGATACATCACGCGCCTTCTGATCCGCATAACTCTTCTGTCTGGACTGTGCTGTGCGAAGCCTCTCCTGAATCAACTTTACCTTCTCTAAGGCATCCTTCACCAGGGCAGTTCCATATAATTTAGCCTTGCCAGGCTCAAACCACCCGATGGGAGAACGACATCGCCGACCATACAAGGCCTCAAATGGAGCCATCTCAATGTTGGACTGATAACTATTATTAAAAGCAAACTCGGCCAAAGGAAAGAACTGGTCCCACTGTCCTCAAAAGTCAATCACACATGCCCTGAGCATGTCCTCCAATATCTGAACTGTCTGCTCCGACTGCCCGTCAGTCTGAGGGTGGAATGTTGCGCTGAGCTCTACCCGGGTGCCTAACTCACTCTGTACTGCTCTCCAGAAGTGCGAGGTGAACCGAAGACCTAAATTTGATATAATGGACACAGGCACACCGTGCAACCAAACTATCTCCCAAATGTAGATCTGGGCCAACCTCTCTGAGGTATAAGTAGTAGCTACAGGAATGAAATGTGCCGACTTGGTCAACCTGTCCACAATAACCCAAACCACATCAACCTTCCGTAAGGTCCGAGGCAACCCAACTACGAAGTCCATAGTGATGCGCTCCCATTTCCACTCAGGTATAGGCATCTGCTGAAGTAGGCCTCCTGGCCTCTGGTGCTCATACTTAACCTGCTGGCAATTTAGACATCTAGCCACATACTCCACTATGTCCTTCTTCATCCGCCTCCACCAGTAATGCTGCCTCAAGTCACGATACATCTTTGTAGCACCAGGATGAATAGAATACCTGGAACTATGTGCCTCATCTAGAATCCTCTCCCTCAGGCCGTCAACATTAGGGACACAAAAGTGACCCTGAAGTCTCAGAACACCATCCTCGCCAATAGAAACCTCTTTGGCACCACCATGTAACACTGTCTCCCCGAGAACTGCCAAGTGTGGATCATCCAACTTCCAGCCTTGATCTCCCCCAATAATGAAGACTGAGCAACTATACGTGCAAGAAATCGGTTGGGCTCTGAAAGGTCCAACCTCACCAGGCGATTAGCCAAGGACTGAATGTCCAAAGCTAGAGGTCTCTCCTCTGCTGAAATGAAAGTCAAGCTACCCATACACTTCGCCTTCCTGCTTAAGGCATATGCAACCACATTCGCTTGCCCGGATGATAAAGAATAGTAATGTCATAATCCTTCAGCAACTCAAGCCATCTACGCTGCCTCAAATTAAGATCCCTCTGCTTGAAAAAGTGCTGCAAGCTGCGGTGGTCTATATAAACCTCACAAGGCACCCATACATGTAGTGCCTCCAAATCTTAAGAGCATGAACAATCCCCGCCAACTCCAAATCGTGCACAAGGTAATTATTCTTATGAACCTTCAGCTGACGTGAAGCATATGAAATAAATCGCCCCTCCTGCATCAATACACATCCCAAACCAACACGTGAAGCGTCGCAATAAACTATATACATCCCCGAACCGGAAGGCAACACTAGAACTGGTGTTGTGGTCAAAGTTGTCTTGAGCTTCTGGAAGCTCACCTCACACTCATCGGACCATCGGAATGGGGCACCCTTCCGGGTCAATATAGTTAGAGAGGCTGCAATGGACGAAAAACCCTCCATAAACCGGTGATAATAACCTGCCAGTCCCAAGAAGCTCCTGATCTCTGTCGCTGAAGTAGGGTGTGGCCAACTCTGAACTGCCTCAATCTTCTTAGGATCCACCTTGATACCCTCCCCGGATACCACGTGTCCCAAGAATGTCACAGAATCTAACTAGAACTCACACTTAGAGAATTTAGCGTACAGATTTTGTTCTCACAAGGTCTGGAGCACCGCTCTCAAATGCTGCTCGTGCTCCCTCAGGCTGCGTGAATAAATCAGAATGTCATCAATGAAGACAATAACAAAAGAATAAGTATGAGGCCTGAACACCCTGTTCATCAAATCCATAAATGTTGCGAGGGCATTAGTCAAGCCAAAGGACATCACCAGGAACTCGTAATGACCATATCTCGTAATGAAGGAAGTCTTCGAAACATCCGAGTCCCGAATCTTTAGCTGATGGTACCCTGATCTCAAGTCAATCTTAGAAAACACCCGAGCATCCTGCAACTGGTCAAATAAATTATCGATACGCGGCAACAGGTATTTGTTTTTGATGGTGACTTTGTTCAACTGTAGTCAATACACATCCGCATAGTCCCATCCTTCTTCTTCAAAAATAGCACTGGAGCACCCCACGACGATACACTCGGTCTGATAACCCCTTAGCTAACAACTCCTCAAGTTGTTCCTTCAATTCCTTTAATTCCTTCAGATCCATACAGTATGGGGGAATAGATATAGGCTGCGTACCTGAAGCCAAGTCAATGCAAAAATCAATATCACGATCCGGTGGCATGCCTGGAAGGTCTGAAGGAAATACATCAGCAAACTCTCAAACTACTGGCACTGAATCAATCGTCGGAGACTCGGCGATGGTGTCCATCACATAAGCAAGATAAGCCAAACAACCCTTCTCGACCATACGTCGAGCCTTCAGGAAAAAAATGACCCGACTGGCTACACTGACTGAGGAACCTCTCCACTCCAATCTCCGCAACTCAGGCATGTCTAGAGTAACCGTCTTGGCATGGCAATCTAAGACAACGTGATAAGGGGATAACCATACCATGCCCAAGATGACCTCAAAATGAGTCATATCAAGTAACAGGAGGTCCTCTATGGTCTCGAACCCACAGAATGTAACCACACATGACCGATAAATCCGGTCCACAACCACAGAATCGCCCACAGGATTGGACACAAAAACAGGAGTACCAAAGACTCACGAGGAATATCCAGAAAATGAGCAAACATGGTTGATACATATGAATAAGTGGATCCTAAATCAACTAATACCGAAGCATCCCTACCGCATACTGAAATAATACATGTGATCACGGCATCTGAGGCCACTGCATCTGGTCTGGCCGGGAAAGCATATAATCTGGCTGGAGCGCCGGATGACTGACCTCCACCTGAATGGACAGGAACTGACTGGGCTCCCCCTGCCTAGCCTCCACCTCTAGGACGAACCCTACCAGCATGTCCTCCACCTCTTGGTCGTCGGACCTCCGGTGCTGAAACCATAGGCTAGTGACTTTGTTGCACTGCCTTGCCCTGAAGCCTGGGACAAAACCTCTTCATGTGACCTGGATCCCCACACTCATGGCAACCTCTCGGCACCATAGCCTGCTGCCCTGAAGAAGAACCCTGAATAGCTTGAGGGCGGTATGAACTCTCTGGCACAACACTGAAATAAGAGCTGGAAGATCCCTGATCACCAGAATACCCGCCGGAGGAACCCTGAATGGCTGGTAGGTGATAAGAACTCTCTGGCATCGTGCTGAAATAAGGCCTCACTGGAGCACCTCGAGGAGGTGGTGGGGGTGTTGGAAATGTAGGCCTACTAGGATGGTCCCTGCCGAACTGACCTCTGCCCCTAGCTGGAGCACCTCTGAAATCTCCAGAAAAATGAACTCTTTTATCCTGATGTCCCTGCTCTCCGCTCATCGATCGATAGCCCTCAATATTGCGAGCAATCTCTACTACAAGCTGATAGGGAGTCCCCATCTCCACCTCTCGGGCCATGTTGGCCCTAATACCTGAGTGCAACCCAGCTACAAATCTCCGCACTCTCTCTGCGTCAGTAGGAAGTATCATAAGTGCATGACGAGATAGCTCAGAAAACCTAGCCTCGTAGTCGGTCACTGACATCTGACCCTGCTCTAGCTGCTCAAACTGATACCGCAGCTCTTCCCTCTCAGAGGGTGGAATATAACTGTCCAGGAATAGCTGAGTGAACTGCTCCCAAGTGATAGAAGGGGAATCCTCCGGTTTGCCAAGAACATAAGACTGCCACCATCTACGGGCCATGCCCTCTAGCTGGAAAGTGGTGAATTCTACTCCATGGGACTCCGGTATCCTCAATAAAATCCTGAGCATCTGCATGACGCTCGCCTCCGAAGACAGGAGGGTGTAGTCTGGTCCATCTGTCTAATAGCTTCTGCGGATCACCATCCACAGCTGGTCTGGGCCCAGGTGCTGCTGCTGCTACTAGCTGAACCCCTCTTGCGGGTAGTGTACCCGGGGTCTGATAAACTGCAGTTGCATGTCCTGCGGCCTGGGCAGTAGTGGTCTGTGATCCCCCTCCTGCCTGGGATATGGCTGGGTCCGCTGGAAATAAACTAGCCTAAGTCATAGTATCCATGAACCGCATCATATAACCCATAACCTCCTGAAATCCCGTCGTCGTCATGAAGTCCAACGGGGCAGGATTTGCTGCGGGCGCCTCGCCCTGCTCCTCAGTGATAGGATCCTCTGCTGGATCCACTGGCGGTGCAACTGGGGCAGCCCTGGGACTCCCTCGTCCCCTACCTCGGGTCGGTGCCCTCCCCCGACCTCTGCCGCGGCCTTTAACGGCGGGGGTAGTGGCCCCTCCCAGGTCTGAAATATCGGTTGTGCGCGTCCTCACCATATGTGAGAGAATAGAAGAGTGAGATTAACATACCATCAACTGCACGATAGAAGATGAATAAAGAGAGATTTCTTAACACCCTATAGCCTCCCAAAGATAAATACAGACGTCTCTGTACCGATCCGCAAGACTCTATTGGGTTTGCCTGTAACTTGTGAGACCTACGTGAACCTAGAGCTCTGATACCATGTTGTCACGACCCAAATCCTAATTCAGGTCGCGATGGCTCCCCACACCGTTGTCAGGCAAGCCGATACTAATTATCTAGGGAGTCTAGTTTGTTTCTATTAAATCCTTTTCTTATCTCAAAATATTTTAGCCACAATCATGGAATATAACACATAGCAGGGCAATTTAAGTTACGAAGACCAATAATCCACTTTAATAAATTACATCACCAAAAGAATAGTCTAACGACTGTGTTCCAGGAACTAGTGTCACAAGTCTACAGGCATCTAGTAGAGTAGAATCAAAAGAATAAAAGAACTATCCTACTGTCTAAGAAAAGATGGACAGAATAGGAAAAGAGAGACTCCAGAGTGCTGCTGACGGCATCAAGAGAAGCAGCTCACCGTGAAGCCTCGAACCACATGAAATCAGGGACGAGCTCCGGACTGGTAACCAGATGCACCTACCTCAGAACCTGTACAATTAAATACAGAAGTGTAGCATGAGTACATAAATAATATGTACCCAGTAAGTATCTAGTCTAATCTCAAAGAAGTAGTGACGAGAGGTCGACTTGACGCTCACTAGGTCCAATCAATATATTTAGATGTATAATTCAACATGAATAACAAGTACACATGAATAGTAAAACAATGAATGTCAAACATACTCACAAAACATATTTGTGTGGCATAAACTCCAACATACAATTACAATTTGTCTTCCGAGACATATAACAGTTTAAAAGTTATGAATTATATCAAGTAGGTAGCATGAGTAATAATATGTCAAGGAGTACGGTCTGAGCCAACATAAAAATAAATGTGCACTGCCGAAGGGTCGAACGGCGAAAACCATAGATGCATCTATTAACATGTCATGGCGTGCGGCCCGCTCCTATGAGAGTAGTGGAAAGAATCACTTCGCTCGCGGAATATTAATTTGCGACGCGGTCATACATAATCACAACATTTTTCTTTAAATCCTTTTCCAAAATTGGAATTCTTTGGAAAACATTAAGTTCTAGGATTTTCTTGAAATCAAGCTTGCGCACAAGGAAATTATAAGGCATATAATTCAATTAACGGAATTCACAAGGCATGGAGTGAACCTAACTACCCGGACATAACAAGAATAGTCACTGCACACGGACTCTCGTCACCTCGTACGTACGTAGTCCCCACAAATAATGACACATAGGTAATTACTTCACCTATGGGGACAATTCCCTCTTACAAGGTTGGAAAGGGACTTACCTCGTTTCAAGCCTACTTCCCGGGTGAAGAATGCGCCCAAATCTCCAAATTCGTCGCCCAAGGACCCGAAACTAGCCAAACATTATATAAATAAATCAATCTATGCTCAAAAGTCCACAATTACCCTATTTAAATAATTATCTCAACCTAGTTTACAAAATCCTAAAATGTACCCTCGGGCCCACATGTTCGGATTCCGAAAACTTTCAAGGAAAATAGTTACCCATAATCTAAGGATCAATATTATATAGTTTTTTGCATGATTCCATAACAAATTTCTTGTTTAAAACTTATTTTTCTCAAAACCCTAAGTTTTTACTCTATATCATGATTTACACAATTTTTGGTGTGTTAATCTACCCAAAACACAAGTATAAATCTCACTTTCAAGTAGGAATTAACTTACCTCACGATGCTAGGTCGAATCTCCTTTTTGAAAGCTCCCCAAATCGTCCAAAGGTGAAGAAAATGGTCTAAAATATCTAAATCCCGCACTTAAAACAACTTCACTGCCTCCAGGACTTTCGTACCTACGGCTCGAGGACCGCACCTGCGGTCTCGCATCTGCGAGCTAGTGCCTGCACCTGCGGAAGAGGAGGAGAAGGCTAGGGGTCGCACCTGCGGAACGGAGCCCGCAGATGCGGTTCCGCTTCTGCGGGAAAAGGCCCGCTTCTACGGAAATTGGGTAGCCCCTCTAAGGCCGCACCTGCGAGGCTTCGACCGCTCCTGCGGTCTCGCACCTGCGGCTGGTCCTCCGCAGGTGCGGTCGCACCACATCTGATGCACCAACAGCTCTTTTTGAGCTTGGTTTGCCTCGTGCGATGTCCGAATGGCATCCGGGCCCACCCGAGGCCCCGTCCAAATGTACTAACAAGTTCTAAATCATAATACGGACTCGCTCGAGCCTTCGGAACTTCCGAAACAACGCTAAATCTAAGAATCATACCCCAAAACCAAATTAAATCAAACTTTGAACTTCAAGTTCTTGAATTCACTTTCAACATGCCGAAACATACCTATACTCAGAATGACACCAAATTTAACTAGCAAGTCATAAATAACATGACGGAACTATTCCCAGTATCAGAATTCCGTTCGGACCTCGATAACCCAAAAACACGTCCCAAACCTAAATTTTGAACTTAAGGAATCATATTTCCCTATTTGGCGACGAAATGCTCTCAGGTCATCCAAAATCCGTTCCGAACATACGCCCAAGTCCGAAATCATCATACGAATCTACTGGAACTTTCAAGTCTCGATTCTGGGGTCGTTTGCTAAAAATATTGACCAAAGTCAAACTTGGCATTTAAGGCCAACCTTAAGGAACTAAATATTCCTATACCACTCCAAACTCCTCCAAATCCCGAACTAACCATCCCCGCAAGTTATAAATCAATAAAAGCAAATACGGGAAGTCTCATTTAGGGGAACAGGGTTCTAGAATACAAAACAACCAGTCAGGTCGTTACAGAGGCCGAGGACCTGATTGCGAGGATATTTATGGGATCGGGCTGCACGCCGCAACATTTTTCATTGGTTTTATGCCATGATTGGCTTGATATAGAGCTTGGACTGAAGGAGCCCCTCCGGAGTTTGTACACACCCCCAGTGAGCATAGGTACCTAGTGAGTGCGAGTGCCGAGTACTGAGTGCCGAGTGCCGAGCGGCTGAGAGGAATGAGTGATTGTGAGGATTGAGTGACTGTGATGAATGAGCGATTGTGAGGTTGGAGTGATGGGAGGACTGAGAGACTGTTGCTCTGAGATGCTGCATTTGATATCATTATTGTTGCACATAGCTGCCATATATTATTGTTTTGAAACTTCTGAGAGATATTATATTCGATTTTACTTGAACTCGGCCTTTATAAACTGATTTGACTTAAATTGCCGGATTTGAAAGCATGTCTACTTTTCCTTGTTGAGATTATTGAAAATGAATTATAAATGTGTAGCTCGTCACTATCTTAAGTTCCTATTTAATATTATTACTTACTGAGTTGGTTGTACTCACCCTACACCCTACACCCTGCACCTCGTGTGTAGATCCAGGTGCTTCCGGTTACGGCGGCCGTTGAGTGAGGAGTCAAGATCTCGGAGACTATCGAGGTAGCTGCATGGCGTTCGCAGGCCTTGACTCTCTTTCATTATCTTTATTTGTATTTCAGTTCTTATTCCTTAGACATTATAGTAGACTGTATCCCGATATAGATGCTTATGTACTCGGTGACACCCCGATTTTGGGAGAGATTTATATCGCGATGTGGATTCATTTCTGTTTTCAAAAGGTTTTCTTAAATATTAACTATTTACGTATAATTTTTAAGCTTTTACTGTGTTGAAATGGTTAAGTAGTGATTTGTCTAGTTCCACGATAAGTGTCATCACGACGGTTGGTTTTTGGGTCGTGACAGAAAACCACGACAAAATAGACAAACAAGCAACAAATTAACACTCTGCCTTTGAAGGAACACTAATCATTGTGTCTAAATATTATCCTACATGTATAAGCATACATATATAAGGTCAGATTAGAGCTTTTCACTTAAACTTCAAGTTGAAACCAATACATAAAACAAGCATTATGCAAATAAAGTCAGGTTAACTAAGGCTGTATTGGAAGTTCAGCATATCTAAACTCTGGTTACTTTCAGCTATTCTCAAGAACAAGAACTAAAGAATCAGCATCTGGAAAAATCGTAATGTGTTGTATTTGATCGACTAGGTTATCTAAAACGGAGTAAATGTATTCAGACTTAGCATGTGAACCATCAAAGGCAATAAACTCATGCACTTCCCCCTTCAATTCAATCCAACTACACCCCCGGATCTTTTCCACACCCATCTCTCTCATCATTTTCCTAACTTGAGCTACCCCTTCCCAGTTTTTACAACTCGAATACAAATTTGCCAAGAGTGTATATCTGCCACTATGATAAGGCTGTACGCTGATTAGATGTCTTCCTATCCATTCACCTAATTCATAAGCCTTGTGAATCATGCAAGAACCAAAGAGAGCGCCCCATATGCTAGGAGTAGGTTCCATTGGCATGTCTTGGATCAATCTACAAGCTTCTTCCAAATACCCTGCCCGGCTTAGGAGATCGACCATACAGCCATAATGATCTATATTAGGTTTTACACCATAAACTCGGTCCATTAATGAGAACAACCGCCGTCCTTCATCCACGAGTCCTCCATGAGAGCAAGCACCGAGAATGCCAACGAAAGTTACTTCATTGGGTCTTAAATCGTTGCTTAACATTTCTAAGAAGAAGGCCAAGGACTTCTCAGCATCACCATGTGTTGCCAAGCCATTGATCATAGCAGTCCATACATAAACGCCTCTTTCTGGTAACTTCTCGAAAACCAATAATGCCTCGTCGATGCACCCACACTTTGCATACATATCTATCAAAGCAGTGCCAAGAGCTGTAGTGATTTCTATTTTATGTGCTTTTATATAACGAGCAACCCATCTGCCCTGCTCCAGTGCCCCAAGCCTAGTAGATGCACTGAGAACACTTGTCAATGTTACTTGATTGGGAACAACCCTTCCAGCCAGCATCTCTTGAAAAACACAGAGTGCTTCCCTTGACCTATTACAGTGTACAAATCCAGCAATCATAGCACTCCAAGAAATAAGATTCTTGTAAGGCATGTCTTCAAAAACTTTCAAGGCATCATCACAAAATCCACATTTAGCATACATATCAACAAGAGCACTACCAATGTAAACATCACTAGAAACCCTCCCAGCCGCCACATAGAAACCATGAAGACATCTACCAAACCAAACAAATTTCAATGTTCCAGCAGGAGAAAGAGCTGCTACAACAGCCACCTCATCCACCTTAACTTCTGCTTGACTCATCTCCACAAAAAGCTCCAAACCTTTAACGGGCAGAGCATTCCTGGCATACCCATCAATTAAAGCAGTATAAGAAAGCACATCCTTGTTCGTAATTTCATCAAACACTTGGCGTGCAAGATCAACGTACGCACTACTAACCAAGCTAGAAACCAAAGAATTCTGCACAAACTGGTCAGAAATGTAGCCGAACTTAAATATTTGAGCTAAAAGAAGAAGTGGGTTTTCGTTTTTGGCTTTAGAAAAGGCTCTTAGAAGCAAAGGGAAGGTATGCTTATTAGGAAAAATCCCATCTTGGCGCATTTGCATATAGAAGCTAATGGACTTTTGAGGGTGTGAAGTAATAGAAAAGCCTTTGAACATGACGTTCCATGTATGTATGGTGGGTCTTTTTATTTGATTGAAGAGAGAAGAAGCATAAGAAGATGGGAACGAAGGAAGAAGTAAGCAAAGGCGGAGCAGTTTGCTGAGAGAGGAACTGTGATGTGAGAGGCCACAAGTGATGAGAACAGAGTTGATCTGCTTGAGATGGTTCAAGTTCAATTCTTTCAAGAAGAACAAGGACTTCAACTGTTCATTCAAAGCAGGAAAAGGTGGTGGAGAGTTGAAGGAGCGCTGTAGCATTTTCCCTTGGCATGCAATGTCCTAGTTGAGTTTTTTTGGCTAGTCTTAGAATGCATAGGGTAGTTTTCTCTGCATTTGTGATGACTAAAAAATTTATATTTTAGTTTGTCCTGAAAAAGAAATATCTTTGGCATTAATATTTTTATTTTATCCTTACAAAAAAGGATCACAATTATCTCCAATTGTTTGATAAATAATTTAAAATTATCCTTCATCCACCTTTGATCCGTAAACATACACAAAGTTATTTTTATTCCTATGGTTATCCGTCGATTTAACGGGGCTTTTGCATCCGTACTCACTTTTTGTTCCACGTTTTAACTTATACCCGTTTTGTAAAAAAAATTGCATCCGTACCCACTTTTGCGCATAACTTCAGCATGCGGGGCTGAAGTAGCAAAGGCAATCATGCAAAATTTCAGCATTCTAATAGACGGGCCTGAAGTAGCTTGCGAACTTCTTCAGCTCTAGTAAATGGGGAACTTCAACTCTAGAGCTGAAGTTTTTGTCTTTGTAAAAAGGGAACTTCAGCATACGGGGCTGAAGTTTCCCAGTTATAAAGACAAAAACTTCAGCATACGGGGATGAAGTTCCCCCAGTTACACTGGGGAACTTCAACTCTAGAGCTGAAGTTTTGTCTTTGTAAACTGGGGAACTTCAGCCCCGTATGCTGAAGTTGTTGTCATTATAACTTGGGAACTTCAACTCTAGAGCTGAAGTTTTGTCTTTGTAACTGGGGAACTTCAGCCCCGTATGCTGAAGTTTAGTCTTTATAACTGGCGGACTTTAGCTTAACTGTGAACTTCAGCTCAGCGAGGGAAAGGGGAGCTGAAGTTATTTAAAAGGTGGGTACAAGTTAAAAGTTTTTTAAAAAGCGGGTATAGGTTAAATGGGGGCGACCAAATAGGGTGCCCCGCGTAATTTTTACCGATTTAACGACAAAATCTGTGAGCCCAACTTCTAATACGTTGGTAGTATTTTATTGGATTGCGTGACTCCTAGCTTCAGTCCATGTTGGGTATTATATACCCTCTTTTTGCATCTATACCCAGTTTTAGAATCACAATTGAACATATATCCACTTTACAAAAATTTTACAAGTGTACCTACTTTACGATCAACTTCAGCTTGCCGGGTTTGAAGTTAAAAGAAAAAATGCCTGAAGTGAAAAAATTGCACTTCAAATGCACTTAAGGCCAAATACGTCTAAAGTGCAACCAATGGTTTCATCCACTTAAGGCTAATAAGTCTTAAGTGAAAAATTGCACTTCAGATGCACTTAAGGCTGATAAGTCTAAAGTGAAAAATTGGACTTCGGATGCAGTTAAGGCCAAAAAGTCTGAAGTGCAACAAACAT
Source organism: Nicotiana knightiana (assembly GCA_005239525.1). Classification (NCBI taxonomy): domain Eukaryota; kingdom Viridiplantae; phylum Streptophyta; class Magnoliopsida; order Solanales; family Solanaceae; genus Nicotiana; species Nicotiana knightiana. The sequence continues at coordinate 56,896 of ML403142.1, forward strand.
TTTCATTTACTTAAGGCTAATAAGTCTGAAGTGAAAATTTGCACTTCAGATGCACTTAAGGCCAATAAGTTTGAAGTGAAAAATTGCACTTCACATGTACTTAAGGCCAAAAGGTGTGAAGTGCAACAAACGTTTTGCTACACTTAAGGCCAATAAGTCTGAAGTGAAAAATTTCACTTTAGATGCACTTAAGGCCAAAAAGTCTGAAGTGCAATAAAGATTTTCATTCACTTCAGGCCAATAAGTCTGAAGTGAAACCCAGAAATATAAATTTGTTCTTCGAATTATAATAATCCAATATACAATTTAATGCCTAAATTTACTCCAAATGAGCTCAAATTTGAAACATAACCTCCAAATATCATCAGGAACAAACCTCAATCATCAATTTGTCAAAACAATAATAAATCTAATGAACCCATATTGCAATTAAAAAAAATAAGAAGAAAAAACCCTAAGAAATAGTAAAAAATAAAACGTCATAACAGTTGACCATTGTAAAACATCATAAACTATATTAAAATATATTTACAGCCACCATATAAAATCATTATCACCTGAACAAGAAGAAGAAGAAGAAGAAGAAGAAGAAGAAGAAGAAGAAGGAGGAGGAGGAAAAGGAGAAGAAGGAGAAGAAAAAAACAATGGAGGAGAAGGGGAGGAGAAATTGACCTGAAGTTGATTAAAAAGTAAGTACAAGTTAAATTTTTTTTAAAAAGTAGATATAAGTTAAATGGGGGCGACCAAATAGGACGACCCATGTAATTTTTACCTCTATTTATTTTATAACCCAATTAAAAATGTAAAAATTGTGCGGGGCACCCTATTTGGTCGCCCCCATTTAACCTATACCCACTTTTTTTAAAACTTTTAACTTGTACCCACTTTTTAAATAACTTCAGCTTCCCTTTCCCTCGCTGAGCTGAAGTTCACCAGTTAAGCTGAAGTTCCCCAGTTACAAAGACAAAACTTCAGCATACGGGGCTGAAGTTCCCCAGTTACAAAGACAGAACTTCAGCTCTAGAGCTGAAGTTTCCAAGTTATAAAGACAACAACTTCAGCATACGGGGCTGAAGTTCCCCAGTTACAAAGACAAAACTTCAGCTCTAGAAGTTTTGTCTTTGTAAACTGGGGAACTTCAACCTCGTATGCTGAAGTTGTTGTCTTTATAACTGGGGAACTTCAGCACCGTATGCTGAAGTTTCCCATTTACAAAGACAAAAACTTCAGCTCTAGAGCTGAAGTTCCCCATTTACTAGAGCTGAAGAGCTGAATTTCGCAAGCTACTTCAGGCCCGTCTACTAGAATGCTGAAGTTTTGCGTGATTGCCTTTGCTACTTCAGCCCCGCATGCTGAAGTTATACGCAAAAGCGGGTACGAATACATTTTTTTTTACAAAACGGATATAAGTTAAAACGTGGCACAAAAAATGGGTACGAATGCAAAAACCCCATTGAAAATAGTCGCTAAGAGCCCCTTTTAAAAACTTTATGACCAAAGTGTTTCCTTTGAAAATTTTAGTACGTGGATGCCCTCTCCCTTCCTATGCCCAAGCTCCGCCCAAGCCCATCCATCTTTTTCGTTTATTCACTTTCTTTTTTGTCTTTTTTTACTTTTTTATTTTTCCATTTCGTATTTATTTTTCACTTTATTTTTTTCTAATAAAATATTGTACTCTTTTCAGTTTTTTATGTTCTTCTCCCTTTTTATAGTTATTTATTTCTTCTTCTTTTTTTTGTTATTTTTAATAAGAACCCTTTACTCTTTTTCACTTTATTTTTTTTTTTGTATTTCCTTATTTCCTTAATTTTGTTCGTTCTGGTAAGTCTTTTCATCCAAAACATTTCTCATTTTTTATTTTTTTATTTTTTATTTTATGTTATTTTTTTCCTTTATTTCTTTTTTTATTTTTTTCTATTTTTTTGTTCTTTCAAGTTAATCCGTCACTCTTTTCACTTTAATTCTTGTTCAAACATTTGCAACTTTTTTCTCTTTTAATTATTATTTTTTGTTATTTTTCAGTAAAATTTCTCTACCAAAATAATTAACTTTTTTTCACTCTTTTTGGCTTTTGTTCTTTTTAGATAAATAATCGAGTCCTCAAATTTGTATTGGAATACTTCCTACACAATCATTAATCGATTATAATTACCAAGATTTACTATATCATTTTTTATTTTATTTTTTTAAAGTTTTTAATTTTCTAAGAAAATTTGGGCTTTTTTTTATAATAAATATTTATTACTTTTTTTCACCTTTTTTTTTATTCTCTATAGTTAACTTGGCAAATCCTAAAATTTAGTGTGCTACACTAATCATGGTATAACAATGTGTAGTGTATTAAGAATATGAGAATATCATGCCTGTGGCGTCCTGGCAAGCCTCCAAACGCCTAGCGCCACAGAAAGCCACGTGGTCTTGGTTGTGCCAAGCGACAAGCGTACATGTGCCTCTGTCACCCCACCGATATCCCTCGCCAGTGCCTAGCCGCAGGCAGATGCCAATAGCGCCGCGCGCGCAGACCGTGATGCCAAAAACAAGGTTGCTGACAATGCACCTGTTTCTATCTTGAAGAAAACTAAGTCTTTTTCATTGTAAATATAGAGTAGTTTTATTCTATGTACTTCCATTATGTTCCTCTAGCTTAGTTAGGTCAAGTCTTGTAACTTTAGTTTATTTTTTTTAAATACTATTACGGGGATCAATCAATCAAACTTTCTAGCAAGCAAGCAATTTGTTACACCTCATATTTTCGTACGTGAAAGTACGCCATAAGTAATTTGATGAAAGCTCGAAAATAAGATGTTACATCCCACATTTTCGTACGTTGAAGTTTCGCCATATGTAAATTGACGTAAGCTCAGGAATGAGATTATTTTTGAGGTTATAAGTATTATGCTATTTCAAACAAGTTCGTGAGGGTGAGAGGGTAAGCAAATCGAAGAAAATGTGTTTCGTCAAAGATTATCGTTTTTGAGATAAAATATGGTCCGAGCTATAATACTCATATTTGTGGACTAATACCATACAAGGTACCACATGACCATGATAGTAAAGTGTATAAAGTGTGTTAAATGTAAGTAGTATTTTAAGTAATTTGAGATAATTTTTAATTATGTGAGTAAGTGGTTAATTATTGGTTAATGGAAGATTAACAAGTTAATCAAGAGATTAGTGAATAATTGATAATCTTGGATAATCCCTAGGAAATTTTAACGTGGTAGCCAAGGGAACTCGATTAAAGCCCAACCATGTGACTCTTGAATCATATGGCAAGGTGGCAAGGTACCACATGACCATGATAGTAAAGTGTATAAAGTGTGTTAAATGTAAGCAGTATTTTAAGTAATTTGAGATAATTCTTAATTATGTGAGTAAGTAGTTAATTATTGGTTAATAGGAGATTAACAAGTTAATCAAGAGATTAGTGAATAATTAATGATAATCTTGGATAATCCCTTGGAAATTTTAACGTGGTAGCCAAGGGAACTCGATTAAAGCCCAACCATGTGACTCTTGAATCATATGGCAAGGTGGCACATGTTGAGGATTTTTGTGGCTAAGTCATTCTAAAGTGGGGCCCACTCTCTTTGATAAAGACACCAAAATAAGTCATTAAAATGCATATGTTTAGAAGGCAACAGATGTAGCTTCACCCAAAAGCTCTTATGAACCAACAATTATAAAAGATTTTCCCATATCATATAGAAATGAGATGCTTATGTTTTCTAAGCTATCGGGTGAAAGCCACAAATTTATATGAGACTATGTAATGTAATATCAACGGAATTTGCAATTCTAAGGGAGTACAGTACAATCTTTCTCAAGAATATCATACGGATTTCCGTGACATGTTTTGTCGCGTTTGATGTGTGTTGGAAGGATTGTCAAGAGAATCGGCTCAGGTATGTTAAGGCTATCCCTTCTTTACTTTTGGTATGATCCATATGATACAAACGAGACGAGCAAATGCACAACTTCCATAAATGACTCTATTCATATAAATGCAAGAGATGCCTATGTTCATGATTCCCCATGTTTCCTATTATTCTATCATATATTCATCGTTCTCAGAAAATACATAAGTTGATAAAGTTTACTTCATGATATTAATCAAAGGCATAATGGTCTTATGGCATTCCAAAAGATTTTATTGACGTACTTCTCATGCATTGCATTCATATATACATGTACATTGACCCATGAACATATGGCGTTATATACGCGTATATATATGTATATAGGATATGGGGAAAGGTTACGCGTTATATACGCACCACCACCTGATCAGCTGGTATACGTTGATGATTTGCCCATAATGGCCGAGATGATATGATGGGATGCCCTCAGAGGCTTGATGATTTTATGAACGCATACACCTATGCATGGTATGAGACTTATATGAATATGCATGACATTATAAATATTAATGATTAACAGAGTTATTCAGAATTACATGCTGAGTCTTTTACTCCATGTTACTCTCATGTATATTGTTTACTGATTTTCATTCCTTACATACTCGGTACATTATTTGTAATGACGGCCCTTTTGTCTGGGACGCTGCATTTCATGCCCGCAGTTCCCTTTAGACAGGTTGAGAGCCTTCCAAGTAAGCTATCAGCTCAGCGAAAGGTGTTGGTACGCTCCATTTGCTCCGGATTTGCCTATTTGGTGAATATGCATTGGACACGTATCGATTGGTATGTCGGGGCCCTGTCCCGGCCTTATAACGTTTATGTAATCTTAGAGTCTTATAGATGTATTTCGTGTATATAAAATATTGTATGGCCTTGTCGGCCTATGTTCAGTGTACGAGTAATCGTTTTGGTCTTATAGGCCAATATGTCATATATATAAGTTTATATTCCCTCATGCTTTACTCCGGTTCATTTACCTATGATAGAATGATACGAAAGATAGTTATGTTGGTACTCGGTTGAGTAAGGTACCAGGTGCCCGTCGCGACCCATCGGTTTGGGTCGTGACACAATTCTCTGTACTGGTATCTCTCCCCCTCGACACCGTGTTGCTTTTCTGTAATATCTTTCATTAATGCGATCAAGCTTTCTTTCATTCTCAATTCTCATTTATGTTCTCTCAATTGCTCTTGACATTGGTTTTGCCGTACGACACTGACAATCTCATCTAGCATACGGAGGGGACCTTAGTTGGCGGACAGTAACAGCACTTACATCAGTTGCTTATCCTTACGTAGCCCTTCCAATGAATCTCAGGAAGGTACCACGTAACAATTGGTATCAGAGTCTAGGTTCAGCATCGGATGAGGGAACACATTGTTATTACCATCATTTTTTATCATGGGGACCATATTGCGGCCCTTGAAGATAAAGTTGACGTATTATGGCCCATCATGGATACAATTCTTGAACTAAGAATCAGCCTAGTGCAAGGATTTGACGACCTGGACCGTAGAATGCTCCAGGATGAAGTTGACATAGAAAACATCAGTCGTGACTCTGAAGGAGACTGGAAAACGGCAGCCACAGAGGCAGCCGAAATTTTTGGTAAATTCAAGGGCCTCCAACATGAGTGTGCTGAGGATTTAGACTACAGGGAACAAGAGGTAGACATGGTGACTGCTATGCAACAAACTATAGACAACTTGACATACCAACTCAATGTTGCCAATGTTGCTTTACAAGGCTTGCTTCGAGGAGGCGGAAACCAAATCGGGGGTGCTTTGAACCTTGACCCAGTGGAACAAAAATTGAAAATTCCTTAGACAAATCCATAAAGTGAAGCTCAGAATGCTAAAGAAGTGAAAAACTTCATCTTCGACATCGAATAGTACTTCGATGCCGTGAGGTCTTAGAAGAAGCTAGGAAGGTAGCAACTGCTGTCATGTATCTTTAGGGTGATGCTAGACTCTTGTGGCGTGTGAAGTACGAAGGCATCAGGGCTAGTGAAGATGCTCTAGAGACATGGGCAGAATAGAAGGCAACCATATGCCTACAGTTCTTCCCCAAAAATATTGAGTACAATGCAAGGAGAAAGCTACGGGAGCTTCACCAGACCAAATCAATGGGGGATTACGTGCGAGAATTCTCTACTCTCATGCTGAACATACGTGACATGAGGAAAAAAGATAAACTCTTCACATTCCTGGAAGGGTTGAAACTTTATTCCCGTATGAAGATACAAAGACAAAGGGTCGATCCTACCCAAAGTTATCTAAGTAGCGGAATGCCTTGGGGAGTATCAAGTGGAAACTCTGAGGGATAGGTTTCAGCTGCCTGTCCGAGCGGGATACAAAGGGGGCCAACCTAGCAATGGTGGCCCTAGCAGAAGTGGAGGAAATCAGAGTGCAACCAAATCTAAGGCTCATTTCTCAGGCAGCATAGTGTTGCGTCAAACAACAATGATCGGGGGAGAAAGCCCCTTCAGGATGCCGTCATTGCGGCATACCACATTGGAATAATGAATGCCCACATGCACAGATGAACTCCCATCAAGCTTTTGATGATGGGATGGATGACGAAGCAGATGATACAGACCAGACCGACCCAGTAGGTGCCTTCATTGTAATTGTTGGCTCTATTTCTGAGACATTAGCGAGAACCAGTGCTGGTATCCGTAAGAAGAAGGACCCATGCCCAATCACCATAAAAGGGAAAAAGAAGGCGGATGAGAGGAATCCTCTTAGATAAGAGAGGACATTAATTTTTGTTGAGATGAAGGTAAATGGAAATCCCATTCGGGCGATGATATAGTTGTAGGAAAGGGTAGAGGTCGCGTCAAGTCCATCAACTCACCTCCTCAGTCAGTGGGTAGAATAGGCAAAGAAGTACCAGTGAAGCTTGGTCCTTATGAAGGAAAATTCAACCTGCACGTGGTGATCATAGATGACTTCGGGTTGATAGTTGGGTTGGAATTCCTGAGGCAAACCAACACCATGTCCGTACCGTATGCAGGCATACTTCTGATGACGGGAACAAATGGGGCTAAGACCTGCATTATCCTGTGTATGCCCATGAAGATGGCCGCTGAGAACATCTCGGCCTTGCAGTTGAAGAAGGGGGTCAAAAGACATGAACCTACGTTCCTGGCTACCCTCTGCTTTGAAGATATGGAGCACTCCTCGGGTCCCATTCCTACAACCGTAAAGGAGCTGCTACTAGAGTTTGAAGACATCATGCCGAAGGATATATCAAAGCGACTCCCGCCTAGGCACATTGTGGACCATCAGATTGAGTTGGTATCGGGTGCGAAGCCACCCGTCCGGGCACCTTATAGAATGTCACAACCCAAACTCACTGGGCTTCGGAGATGGTTGACGCAAATTCTAGACACAGGGATCATCGTGCCCTCCAAGTCCCCATATGGGTCCCCTATGCTATTCCAAAAGAAACATGATGGTAGTCTACGACTCTGTGTGGATTATCGAGCTCTAAACAAAATCATGTGAAGAACAAGTACCATATTCCGCTAATGTCAGACTTGTTCGATAGACTGGGTGGTGCGACGATGTTCACAAAAATAGACTTGAAGACAGGTTATTGGCAAGTTCGGATTGCAAAGGGTGATGAATACAAGATGACTTGTGTGACAAGATATGGGTCGTTCGACTTCCTGGTTATGCCATTCGGCCTGACTAATGCTCCAGCCACATTTTGAGCCCTGATGAACCATGTCTCCCAAGAGTATATTGACGAATTCGTAGTGGTCTACTTGGATGACATTGTGGTATATAGCCAAACATTGGAAGAACACCTGGAGCACTTGCGGAAGGTCCTAGCCCGATTGCGGGAGCACGAATTATATGTGAAGCTATCCAATTGCTCTTTTGCTCAAAAGTAGATTGACTTCCTCGGCAATGTCATCGAGGAAGGGAGGATTAAGATGGACCAACAAAATATTCAGGCTATCACTGATTGACCGCTGCCTAAGGATATCCATGCCTTGAGGGCGTTCCTTTTCCTATGCAACTTCTATCGGCGATTTTTGAAAAATTACTCCCTCATTGCAGTTCCATTGACATAACTCCTCAAGAAGGTCATGCCTTGGGATTAGGGACCCATGCGAGTGGAGGCCTTCAACGCATTAAAAGAGGCTATGTGTAGTAGCCCCGTCTTGGCCCTCCCTGATTTGGCCAAGCCATTCGTGGTACCAACGGATGCTTCTACGCTCTTGGCGAAGTCTTACTACAAGAAGGGCATCCTGTAGTGTACGAGAGCCGGAAGATGAAGGATGCATCGCGGTGCTATGCCGCCCACAAGAAAGAATTATTGGTTGTTTTTCATTGCTTACGCCTTTGGAGGCACTATCTGCTGGGAACCCCGTTCGTGGTCAAGATAGACAACACAGTTGTTAGCCATTTCATGACACAACCGAAGCTGAATGGTCGACAAGCTAGGTGGCAGGAACTGAGTACCGAAGTGGAAAGACTAATCATGTTGCTGATGCGCTTAGTCAAAGAGCTGATCTAGAATCGGTGTGCCTACTCACCACCCTCTGTGCTCCTCCCCTAGCCTGAGAGATAGCTGGTGCCACCGAAAATGCACTGGTCTGGGCCATACTCTCCATAAGGCCCACCAAGCAGACTAGAGCATCCTGAAGCACTAGAGTAGCTGTAAATCCTTCGGAACCTGAGCGGGTCTGACTGGTACAGTCTGAGGTGGGATCTCCACCTCATGATCAATATGAGGCTCAACTGTGGGTGTTGCTGCTTGAGCTCTGGGTTGAGATCGGCCTCGGCCTCTACCCCTAGTAGTGGCTGCAACTGGGGGCTCCGCCTCCTACCCGGTTGTAGATGTTGTACATGTTCTCACCATCTGCGAAAGAACAAGAATGGAATGATTCAAACATCAATGATAGAGTAAATTGCACGACAGGGAAAGAAAAAAGTGAAATTTTGCCTAAAACTGCATTGCCTCTAGAAGATAAGTACAGACGTCCCCGTACCGATCCTCCAGCCTCTACTAAGCTTGTTCATTACTCGTGAGACCTAAGCAACCTAGGTCTCTGATACCAACTTGTCACAACCCAAAATCCTAACCTCAGGACCGTGATGGCACCTAACACCCCATTTATTAGGCAAGCCGACGTGAAATAGATAGTTTATCCGATTTTAACAGTTGAAAACAAAATATTAACAATAATAACGATAAAAGTCTGAAGTAGAGTGATATAACACCAGACAACAAATGTAAACATATCCCAGAACCTAGAGTCATGAATACATGAGCATCTAGAGTGCTACAAATAAGGTCTAAATGAAGTACAACTGTTTTGAAACTCAATAAAAACAATAATGATAGAAGGGACGGGGACTTCAGGGTTGCGGACGTCGTGTAGCTATACCTTAAGTCTCCGATTGGATCCGAGCAAAAAGCTACTAAGCGCCGCTAGGATCAGCACCAAAATCTGCACAAAAAGTGCAGAAGTGTAGTATAAGTACAACCGACCCAATGTACTCTGTAAATTTCAAGCCTAACTTCGATGAGGTAGTGACGAGGCTATGACAAGATACCTACGTAAAATAAACCTATACAAGTGTATTTAAAGCAACAAATGAACAATAAAATGACAAATACTAACTGTGAGGGGACATGCGAAAAGGGTAAGATATAGTAGATACAGCAAGTATGAAGACACGAAATAACCAAGTAAGTCACCACAACAGGAAATCAGTCAAATCAATTATATGGAAATGGAAAGACATCACCCTTCGTGCTTTTAATCTCGTCCTCACCATGCAACGATATGAATGAAATGAAACGGCATCACCCTTCGTGCTTTTACTCTCATCCTCACCATGTAATAATATGAATCCGAATAATAAACAATGCGGGGAATGATTTAACTTTAAATATGGTGCCAAGGTATCAAACTTCAATTTCCAAAATACTCAACATCCTTGACATAAGCAGTAAACATGAAACGAATAATTAAGGAAGTAGTAATCTCATCTAATCATGGATACCATAATTAACGAAATAATAAAATACAAAGAAACAAGTTCCACTCGCATGCTTTAACCGGATGACAAAGCATAAGTACTCGTCACCTCACATATATGTTGTGCCCACGCATAAAACACATAGAAAATATACCAACAAACCTTAATCCCTCAAATCAAGTTTAACCTCGACACTTATCTCAATCGCGGCTTTTCCTCTAGAATTAGCCTCCTTACCAATCAAATCTAACCACATATAGTTCAAATAATTCAAATAATTCAAAATAAGCTTTGGAAACTACACATGAGTGAAAAAAAATCAATCTTTAATGTTTTTGAAAAAAGTCAACAAAAGTTTTGGAGCAAAACCTGATTATCCATTTACTCACAAGCCCGTTTATGTGATTAGTTTTAAAATCCGACCTCAATTTGAGGTCTAAATCTCAATTTTTCAAAAACCCCAATTTCTACCTAATTTCTACCACAAAAAACATAGATTAAAGGTTAAAATCAATAAGTGTTTATGAAAATGTAAGGAAACAAGTTAAAATCTACTAACCTATAAAGTTGGGATGAAAAACCTCTTCAAAATCGCCACTAGGCCGAGCTCAAACTTGAAAATGGTGAGAATTGGGATAAATCCCGACTTTTGGGTCTGTTTTAATCACTGGCTTCAGGTGTTCTTCGTGTTTTCTAAGGAACTGAAATGATCCGAAGTAGCAGCGGCCAAAGGCATTCAGGCTCGCGAAATACTCTTTGATTTCGTGAAAGCTTACTCCCCCTGCCTTCGCCTTCGTGGTCCAAAGATCGCGTTCGCGAAGAGTAACAAACAAGCTCCCTTCCCAGGCCCCATAACCCTATGCGTTCGCGACCATGCCATCGCGTTCGCGATAAAGGAATCTACCCCAGCCCCAAGTTTCCCTTCGTGGTCTTGAGAGTAGCTTCACGATCGTGAAGAACAATGCACCATACACCAGTAGAATGGCTGAAACCTGCAACTCTAAGTCCAAAATTGATCTATAGCCTATCCGAAACTCACCCAAGCCCCTCAGGCTCCAAACCAAACATGCACACAAGTGTAATAATATCATACGAACTTGCTCGCGCGATTGAAGCACCAAAATAACACCTAGAACTACGAATCACATATCAAAATGCATGGATTTTTCAAAGAAACTCAAGAACTTTCAAATTCACAACCGAACGTCCGAATCCTAATAAATCAACTCTGTTTTGCACCAAATTTTGCAGCCAGGTCTTAAATAGTAAAATGAACCTATACCATGTTTTGAAACTAAAATTCGAACCCGTTATCCATAAATTCAACTTACGGTCAAACTTCAGAAATCTTTAAACCTTCAAATTACTAGTATTTAACAAATCATGTCAAATCAAGTTAGGGAATTTCGAATTCAATTCTAGGCATATGCCAAAGTCCAAAATCACGATACAGACCCATGTGTATCATCAAAATACTGATCCACGTCTGTTTATACAAAATATTGACAGTAGTCAACTTAAATCATTTTAAGAGCTAAAATTCATATCTTCTTCAAATTTTCACATAAAACTTTCCAGAAAAATACACAGACTGCCTATGCAAATTGATAAACTCTAAATGGAGCTAACCGAGGTTTCGAATTACTGAAATAAGTTTTAGAGCTCAAAATGAACTATCAGGTCATCACACCCGACAATCTTTCGATGTCAAATACTCTTTGAGGCTTTGTAGACACAGGTTCATTATGTACAGTATGTCAGAGGCATTAACGGCCCGTGTGTATTCATATTTTAAGTACGATGGTTTGCTGATATAGAATTTTCTCACTTATAGTTATACATTACGAGTTGTGGCCATTTTGGCCCATGATAGTTTCAGAAATAATGAGTTCCGCCAAGTCGGCCTATGTATGTTCTAGTTTTTGACGAACGATCATGAGTTACAGTGTGGTTCATTCTGGCCAGTGCGCCACCGGTTGCAGCCATGCCTCCCTAGGTTATGGCGTGACAACACGTGCAGCATTCGCAAAGGGTATGCTTGGGCAAAGTACTTAAGATTAGAATTTCAGAATTTTGCCCACATTATCATATTTTGGGTCCTATACTTCGAGAATGAGAGATTTTGAAGAGTTATTTCACTACATCATTGGAGGTAAGCTTTTTACGCTTGGATTGAATTTATATTATGATTTCATGGATTTAAAGCTTCGACTTTAAAGTGAAATTTAGAATTTTTGGCAAAACTTTTGGAACGTGAAAAATAAAGATTTGAACCCCGATTTGGAGTGGGTTTTGTATGAAACTTGTATATTTAGACTCGTATCGGAATGAGTATTTGGGATTTGTGAGTTTTGTTGGGTTTCAGAAGGCGGGCTCGGACTGACTTTTTGGTTGACTTTGTGTATTTGATAAAAAATTTAATCTTTATTGATTGGGTTAGATTTGTATAGCTTTGTTTGACGTTATTGGGTTGTTTTTTTTTACTAGATTCAAGCCGTTTAGAGTTGTATTTTTGAGGATTTAGCATTTTTAACGAATTTTAGGCTAGCGGTGGAGCTAGGTCTCTTTGCTAACTTTGTTAAGAGGAAAACCACTAGGATTTGACTTGTTTGCTATGTGTTTAAGGTATTGGGAGGGGTAATGTAGATACGTGGTGGTGAGCGTATATTCATTTACCCAGTTTATATCATAACTGGAGCATAATTGGATTATTCTATGCCTTGTTCTGTCTACATGCTTATTTGATTTATGATTTATTTGACTTATAAGACTATATTTGCTCTCTTATTCATGCTATAAATCATGCCTAGTCTTGTCATTAATTTTGAAGGCATGTGAATTAATTCTTGAAATGTTAAATTGCTTAATTATCCGTAGTTACATAGAGATTTCATGAGCACGTATTGGTGTAATATTTATTAAGTTCTTGTGGATCTTTTATCTATAATTCTTCCACATATACATACATTTTGAATAATGGATACGTGATTTGGAGTGAGAATTTTGGGCACAAAGGATAAGTGTGCAAATGAGATACAATTATGGCACATTGGACATGATTATCAAATATTTAATTTATAGGGGATGCTTTTATGCCCCTCTTTGAGCTTGGATTTGGATCCGCCCCTTTGAAGTCAGGTGATTACCCATGTTACCTTTGTCCTTGTGAGGATGGTCGGTGCATGAATTTTGTACAGAGTCGATACATGAATTTTGTATCGAGTTATCTTGACACATGGATTGTGCATCGAGGTACTTGTATCTTTTTACCCGTTTAAGCATGCATTTGTTTTATGGACTCATTTAACTATTAATCATTACTTGACATGCTTATATGCTAGTTGGGAGTCCCAGCTACGTTATTTGAGCATGCTATTTTTTAGTACTATCTTTGAGTAGCATTAAGATATTGTTGTACTAAAAGAGCATGCCTCATATCTCAACTGTTGATATTTGTGGTTTTTGTTATTCTTGATATTATCTGTTATTTCAGTTCTTAATTATGTTATGATAATTGTGCAGTAAGTACTCGAAAATATCTAGACTTTCCGCTACTTCTTCGAGGTTAGACTGGATACTTACTGGGTACTGATTGTGATGTACTCATACTATGCTTCTGAATATTTTTTGTGCAGATCATCAGGTCGGTCCTAACAGAGCTTCCTGATTGAGCTAGGAGGCTACACAGAGACTTAGGGTGGGCTGCACTTCATGAATCTACTTCGTAGTTCCTGAATGAATCCCTATTCCTTATAAATTTCCTGTCTACTTCTGATGTATAAAGACTTGTTCCCTTTTTTGTAATTTGCTTGTGTACTCGTGCCACCTAGTCTTGGAGATTGTATGGTATTGACCGTGTTTAGGTCGTGTTATGACTTTATCAGATATTGTTACTAGTTTTGGACTGTTATTGTCTTTATTTATGCTATATCATTGTTAATTAAAGGAAATTATCTTTATTTGTGCATGGTGAGTTGGCTTTCTTAGCATGTTCAGCTAGGCGCCATTACGACCTCAAGGTGAAATTTTGAATCGTGACAAGTTGAAAGTGGCCTTAGTATTAGTTCCCATTTCTAGCTGAAGTCACTACAAGAATTGAAGTCATTTAATATTTTTTGTGCTATATTATCTTGTAAATAGGTTATGTATAGTCCTGATAGTGTAGTTATTTATTATGAAGTGACGATTTTGCACATTAGTATTAAAAGAATAGTGTTTAAATGAAGACTAAAAATGCATTTTGATGGATATTTTGTTAATTTACCCTTACACTTTAGATCTTCCTGCTCATAATATTGTATAATATTATGAAATCTTTGAAATGACCTATTAACTTTTGCATGGCATCAACTTTGGTCCATGAATTGTTTCCACTAACTCTTGCATGGCATCGACTTTCCACTTCCCAACCGAAATTTTCGATCCCATAAAATACTTCGTCAAACCCTACGAAAAACCTATATATATATATATAGCACATAAGGGTACTTTGCTCGAGATAATTTTCAAGTATAACCTTGTCACCAACTCTTTTGTTTTAAATTTCCTCTTGTTTATAATCTTATCCACTAATTCTAAAGTGTAACAATCCCGATTGTTATTTTGCGCACTTGTAATCTGAAACATGTTTTGAGATTTTTTATTAGTTTGTATAATCATTCTAGACTTGTAGGGATGCTTTAAGTTAAGATCTGAGGGGCTCAAGTGGATTTTAGCATTCCATGGGGCAAGATTGAAAAATAAAAAAAAATAAAAAAAAATCACCCCTTGTGCTCTAGTGCGTAAGATTTTGCATCCCATGTCGCATGGCAAAGCTTTTTTTTTTCTCTTTTTTTGTGTAATGACCCGACTGGTCATTTTGAGAAATTGCGTCCGGCTCGACAGGTTGAGGTTAAGAGTAGCTTCACACAGTGTAATATGACTTGCGTGCATCATCGGTTCGGGTTTTTGAGAGGTTTAGAAAGGATTTTTAGGAGTGACTCTCATTTGAGAAGCTCGAAGTTGAAGGAATTGACCAATGTTTGACTTTTGAGTATTTGACCTCGGATAAGAATTTTGACGGTTCGGGTAGGTTCGGATGGTAATTTTTGACTTGGATGCTCGAAATTTTATTTGGATGTTTCTAAAAGGTTTCAGCATCATTTGACGGAAGTTGGCAATTTAAAGGTTTAGAATTTTCCTAGGTTTGACCATAGTTTGACTTTAAGATAATTGGGTCCAGATTTTTTGTTTCCGAACTTAGAATAGGTCCGTTTTGTCATTTGGAACTTGCCTGCATATTTGGTGCCACTTGGAGTTGATTTGATATGGGTTGGACGCTCAATTGCAATTCTAGGAGTTCTTGAAGTTCATTGTGATTTTCATGTGTTTTGGCATCCGATTCGTAGTTCTAGAGGTTATTTCGGTGTTTTGATTGTGCGAGCGAGTTAGTGTTATGTTTTTAGACTTGTGTTGGTGTTCGATTTGGAGCCTCAGGCTCGGGTGAGTTTCAGATTAGCTCGGAGTGTTTTGTTAATTTTTGTGTGTTGCTTCTGGTTTCTTCGCATTTGCGATGTTTTGTTCGCAAATGCGACTATCGCATTTGTGAAGCAATCTCGCATTTGCGACAATGGATTGGGGAAGGGTAGTTTGCATTTTTGAACTATTTCATTGCATTTGCGATTAAGCAGCTTCGTATTTGCGACACAAATAGTCGCTTTTGTGAAATCTCTGAGCTCGCATTTGCGAGCCTAGTGTCGCATTTGCGACCTTGACAGAGTTGGTCAGCCTTCGCTTTTGCGATACCTTTGTCGCATTTGCAACATCGAATTTGCGATATGGTTGTCACAAATGCGACATCTGAGGCTGGTATTAAGACTTCCATTTCTGGACATAGCTTAATTTTATCATGTTTTGAACTCTAGCCTTGATGGATGCGATTTTGTGGAAGGATTTTCATACCAAATCATTGGGTAAGTACCTCTAATCAATTTTCAATTGTATTTTGTGATTATACATTAGATTTAACACCTAATTCATGAGAATCTAAAGGAAAATTTGGAAAAATTGTAAAATCTTTCAAAATGAAAAATGGTGATTTGAAGGACGAATTGATGTCGGAAATTGATAATTTTGGTATGGTTAAACTCGTATCAGAATGGGTGTTTGGGTTTTGTAAATTTCATCGGATTCCTAGGTCCGGACTCGTGGGGTTAACTTTTATTGACTTTTTGCAAATTGTATAAGGATCATAACTTTGTTTTGAAATTGTTTTCTCTTGCATTGTTTAATATATTTAAGTCGTCTTTGGCTAGATTGAGCCGAGCGGAGGTGAATTTGTAAAGGAAAAAACTAATTTGAGTATTGATTTGGCTGAATTGAGGTAAGTGTCTTGCCTAACTTTGTGTGGGGAAAACTATCCCTTAGGAATTGAGTAAATTGTGCTATCTTGTTATGTGAAAGCCATGTACACAAGGTGACGAGTGGGTACACGGTCTATATGTGGTATTTTGACTGATTTAGATTGTCTAGTG
Organism: Nicotiana knightiana; assembly: GCA_005239525.1. Classification (NCBI taxonomy): domain Eukaryota; kingdom Viridiplantae; phylum Streptophyta; class Magnoliopsida; order Solanales; family Solanaceae; genus Nicotiana; species Nicotiana knightiana. The sequence continues at coordinate 73,330 of ML403142.1, forward strand.
TCTTCCCATGCCTTTAATTTAATTGTCATTGTCCCGCCCCGTTTTCTCGTGAAATTTGGTTTCGACATTGACAACTCTTTTAAAAGGGAAGGAATGGTTATTAAAAGAGAGTCTCCACCTAACGGATAAGGTGCGTTAAGGAACCTATTGCAAATGACTCAGATTTACTAGTTGCGTCACCAAAGATTGGGTAAGGGCTCAGATTACCTCGAGGAGAAGGTATTAGGCACTCCTCAAGGTCCACAACTGTGGGTCCCGGCAGAACTCAAATCATGTTAATTAGTCTAACAGAGAGAAAAGGGAATTATTTTAATAGAAATGGGGGGTCCTAAATTTTTTAGCCTAAAGGATCACCCCGTGAAACATAAATAATACTTCGTAACTCCCCCAAGACAGGGGTGTTACTCATATTATTTAGCGGGCACATACTATCATCTCCTGCTACCCGATTACTATCTTTGAGTTGTTTACCTAAAACGCTTTAACCAATTCTAAATCGTACCCTATGCGTGCACTACCCGCCCCTTACCTATGGCCCAGGAAGCATTTGGACCTCTATTTTGGATGGCTATAGACTCAACTTAGGTTGCTCAAAATGGTAAAACTAGGCGACATACAAAACAAGTTGGACTTTCATATAAAAGCAAGTAGGGGGCTCAGATTAGCCTCCACACATTAGGCAACAAATGCACGCAAATAGATTAGCGTATTGACAGTTTCAACAGTTAAAGTTATTAGTTCCTATAGACATGCTCTCTATGTGATTCTGTATTTTAATCATTCGGGTAGTTATGTAAAGCAATTCCTAAGTGACTGCGTAGTTGCCTACTGATTATAAGTAGAAACGGTTAAACCTATAGACATGTCATCTAGGCGATTTATTCAGCAGCTGACAGTGATAACAACTAAGGATATTCAGAATTACTCAGTGTTCTTATAGGCATGCTTTCTAGTGACATTTAGCAAGACACTATATGAAGTTCCAGTTTTAGTATTTAGCACAGATGGTGATTACCTATAGACATGAGTTCTACCTTTGATGATTGAAATTGCTGTTAGTTCTTATAGACACGCATACTAACTGAGCAAGTGTGAAAAATGATTAAACCTACATGCATGATTTCTAAAGAGGCAGATTTGAATATGCTGCAACGTAAGTTGAATTTTAGTTATTTTATTTCCTATAGGCATGGTTTCTAATCATGTAAAGCAAAGTAGGCGGGATATTCACAGAACTTATTTGAGCCAAAGAAAATCCCTATAGGCAGGTTATCTACAGAGCATATTTGAGGCAAAGTAAACCCCTATACACAAGTTATCTAACACGCAATAGCAAACAGAGTAAACATCTAGGCAAGTTCTCTAACATTCAATAGCAGAATATTTTTTAATAAAGTAAAGCCTATAGGCAAGTTATCTAACATGAAATAGCATAAAGTAAGCACCTATAGGCATGTTATCTACCCATTTCATGCAAAATATAAAAAATAAGCCGATTTTCCTAATTTATTATTGCCCTAATTGTTATTACAAATCATTATTATAGAGCAAAATCGAATGACTGAATTAAAAAGTATATAAACTATAGGAAGCCTGCAGTAGGCCCAAATACGCCTGGACAATAACTCCAAAAAGCCCATGTTCATTGATACACAGTGACCAGCAACGAATGATTCACCTCTATCTTAAGGATAAGCATAGCAAGCCCAAATCTCTAGTGTGTCAGAGTTCTCAAGGGCTTTAAGAACCCCGGGCAGTGCTCACACTAGAGAAGAATGATCAGAATAGTTCAAGGAAAACTATGGACCAAATCCTAGTGTGTCAGAGTTCACGAGGGTTTCATATGAACCCTGAGTAGTTCTCACACCAGGAAAGCCAGGGGACAGTACTTAAATTTCTTTGGCTTTCAGCCAGCAAAGAGTGAGAATTCAAGAGAGCAGGATAGGATTGGAGAGTACATGTAGGGACAGAATCACACATAGAACAAACACATTTGAAACTAAGCAGACTTGATAAAGTTTTGAAAGTTAACAAAGTCATATGCTAATAAGGATCAGTTCATGCATCACAAAGATGACAAAGACTTCATATCAGGCTAAGTTACAGAAAGGGAGTTAATTGATCAACACTAAGTCAGGAAAAACATTAACTAGCAGTAAAAATTTAACAAAGGTATCATAACATTGTGAGCAAAGAACCAGACAAGTAACATGGCAATAGGTTTAACAACAAGCTAATGAGTCTACTAAGGCATACATCATTAACTAGTTCTTAAGGAAAAGTATCAAATCATGCTCAATGCTAAAAGATAATACTAATTTACACAGAGTTAAGCAAATTTCACTAATTGATTTCCTGAGTTCAACATGTCTAAAATACAGAAAGTAACTAGTCTAATAACGGTAACATATTAAACGAGTAATGAAGTAGAAAGGATTCAATAACTTACCAGTTCAGATGAAACAGAAAAGGAATCTAACAAAGAACAATTGTCACCAACAAAAGCAAACAATAGAGGATTTTCGGCCTTGGCTTCCAGCCGGCCAGGAATCAAAGCACAGAATAGTAGCTATAGAATAACAGTGTATAGTTTGTTTAGGGTAGTGAGAATATTTTGAATTCCGAGTCCGTTTAAAGGGGAATGAGAGAGGGGTTTAAATATCACTGAATTAGAACATACAAATATGGAAATAATTAGTCAAAGTACTAGAAAGGAAAGCACTTACAACTAATACAGAAAGAAAGATTTGAAACCTAAATTTAGGTAAAACATACAAAATCGGCAGAAATAACAAGTAAAGAGATGCATATAGACATATAGACAGAGACTTTAACAAAATAATTAAAGAATCAAACAGATTTGGGTTTGAGTTTGAAGAATCAAAAACCCCCAAATTTAGGGCAAGTAAAAATCGGCAGAAATTAACAAAAAGGGTTCTAATAAGATGCACATATAGATGATAAAATCATCATAAAATAATTTGCGAGATAATTAATGAGTATCTATATAATAAAAAATACAGGAATAAATTGATTTAAAACCTTTAAAAATTATAAACAATTATGAAAAATGCTTGTATATGTCTATAAATCAGTGATGGTGCATATGCACTATTTTGAAAGTGCATATATATATTTGAAAAATATGAGGGAAAATTGGGTATCAACAACTGCCCCCTTTACCCGGGAAAGATGAAAGAGTTGTCGGGTAAAGAAATGATGATCGATTTTGACCGAATGGAGTGATTTGAAAAATATAGGCCGCACTCTGGTTTCTGAGCTGCCTACATATTCCTGGTTTTACAGGAATCAGGCCATGTGTAGTTCTGGATCCAACGGTGGAACGAACCGATAGAGTTGTTGTAAGAACGCACAAAATGTTCTGGATAGGACCAATCAGGACTGATAATGGTTATGGATACTTGAGTAGATATCATATGGGAATGGGAAACGGACGATGATCGGTTACGTTTGAAATAATTGAAGGATATGAACGTTGAATGGAAACTGGAGCGAAGATTTCTCCCATTAAGATAATGGTTACTCGCTGGATCACCTGTAAACGTAAAATACAATGCATGCATATAAATTATTGTATAAATTTAAGCATGGAAAATTCCCTTCAGACCATGGAGATTGTCTTTGGACGATGAGGATGACGTCCTTAAACCATGACGTCCTGGGCCATGAATTGTACGGTGAAGGATTCACAAGCCATGAAATTATGTTCTCGGGCTATGAAGATGGTGCCTCTGAACCATGATGCCTTTGAATAATTATGTGTGAGATTAAAAGATCCTCAGGCCATGGCATAGTGTCTTCTGGCTATGAGGATGATGCCTTCGGACTATGATGCCTTTGGAGAAGTTGGCTATATATCAGCACATGAGATGCAAAGACATGATGCTTGAGTTAAAACAAGATAGAGCTTAGTCTTGTGTAGAGTTGGGGGAAATGAAGATATGGAGCAAGGTTTGAAATAGGGTAACATTTGTGGTCATGCAAGGAGAGACGATGATTAGTCTCGTGCTATAAAGGCAAAGCTTAGACTTATGCAAATAAGGAGGCAGGCTTAGCCTCATGCAATATTTGAGATAGTTCTTAGTCTTATGCATGGGGAAGGCAGAGCTTAGCCTTATGCAAATAAGGAGGCGAGACTTAGCCTCATACAAGATTTGAGACAGTGCTTAGTCTCATGCAGGGGGAAGGCAATGCTAAGTCTTATGCAATTGAGGAGGCAGGGCTTAGCCTCATGCAAGACTTGAGATGATGCTTAGTCTCATGCAAATGGAAGGCAATGCTTATCCTTATGCAATTGAGGAGGCATGGAGTAGCCTCATGCAAGACTTGAGACGATGCTTAGTCTCATGCAAATGAAAGGCAATGCTTAGCCTTATACACTTGAGGAGGCAGGGCTTAGCCTCATGCAAGACTTGAGACGATTCTTAGTCTCATGCAAATGGAAGGCAATGCTTAGCCTTACGCAATTGAGGAGGCAAGGCTTAGCCTCATGCAAGACTTGAGACGATGCTTAGTGTCATAAAAATGGAAAACAATGCTTAGCCTTATGCAATTGAGGCAGCGGGGCTTAGCCTCATGCAAGACTTGAGACGATGATTAGTCTCATGCAAATGGAAGGCAATGCTTAGCCTTATGCAATTGAGGAAGCAGGCTTAGCCTCATGCGAGATTCGAGACAGTGCTTAGTCTCATGCAAATGGACACGTAGTAAGTAAGGGCGGAGTATTTCTTAGATGGAGATATATTTGCGCCCGATGGCTTTATCGTTATGAATATAATGATTCTAATGTGTGCGCATACTTGTTTTTATTCCTTGTTCCTGCATCCAAAGAAAAATCGTGAGTTTTGCGGGGGAGGTTGGTTCGTGCCTTTTTCTTCTTTCTTTGCTCCTCTCCGCACTAGAGTCTTGTTTGAGTCACCATGGGTAGCATTTGGATATGAAATAAAAATAAAGTTTTCAAAAATATGTATGTATAGTTATTCGAAACATAGTAATATGCGATTTTAAAAAAAATCGATCAGATGAACCAGTAACTGTGACATTATTAGAGACATTGCGACCTTCTCGACATAGAATTTTGAGGGCCCTCCTCAAAATTCTGCCCCAGTTATCTAGACGAACTTCTGGCTATTCCGCGTACGGTGTCGTTGGCTGAACTTGCTTCAGAATTTTGATGATGGGAAAAAAATTTCATTGTATTGTGACCGAACCCACAAGGTTGCCTACGTATCCCCTCTTAAACGGGAATTAGGTCAAGCGTAGTTCAAATCACATTAGATTGGTAGGTAACTTGTGAGCCACTATAGATGTGCTCAATCCGGTCATATCGTCAGACGACCATGCGAAAATGTCCTCATACTCTTTTAGGAAATGAGTGTATTCTTCCTTCTCTAATGGTGACAAGTGAATACTTATGCGAGTTTCTTTGACGGTTTCAGGATCTCCCAAGTGGACCACCTCAGTCTCGTCTAAGTTGGACTTAGGTTTGTTCTCAAAATTCTCAACTTCTCTAACGATTTCCTCAAGTATCACATCTTCTTCTTCTTTCTCTTTCGAGTCACTATCCTTATGTTGCGTTGTATCCTTACATGTCACAGTCGTTGGTTCATCAAGGTGAAAAATAGTAATGCTATAGAGAGAAAGATACGAAAGATAATAGTAATAATAATAAAACATCAAACTGTGGATAAATGTTGAAACGTTAAACAAAGCAATTTTTAATGACTTCAAACAATGTTTTCCAAAGCAAAATACTGAAAGGAAAGAAAGATGTTTTTAAAAAAATGCTCAAAATAATTGTTTTCAAAATGAATGACACTAGCAGGCATGCTACCCCGAGACTCGTCTGGCCCTAGATGGTGTGGCGGTCCAGTTTCTGAGAATTGCTGCCTTCTCCACTGTCTGGATGATGAGGCCTTCTTCTTCCTCCTCCTCCTCCTCCTCCTCAACTATCACACTGCGATCCATGTATCCATCTTCCAAGAATAGGTTCCTTATACCAGCTAGAGCTTCATCTTCTTCAGATCCTCATATTATGTCAGAGTGATGAAAGGATTGGCTCAAATGCGATACCGGCTGCTCAAGAGGGTAATAAGGACCATGACATGGTAGCGACCAATCATCATATTCCTTCCAGGTATACTGATATCCAAGCCCAAAGGTTGTTCCGTGACACTTTGGTTGTATTGGTTTGGTAATTCCCTGGAGGTTCTTCCCGAGCCTTTTACCGGGTTCATACCCTGACCATGCTAGTATGCTTTCTACTTTGCTTCTCCACCACTTATCTTTCTCAACTGCGTTGACGCGCTCGATGCGGTGATAAGTCTCCCCACTTAACTTCTTTCTATTTTCCACCACCGGAACAGTTTGGTTGGTATAAATGGGATTACTCTCGTCTCCATGAATGATCACTTCCTGATGATTCCATTCGAACTTTACAACCTGGTGCAAAGTAGAAGCCACGGCCCTCCAAGGTCGTCCCAACAGCAGATTGTATGAGGCGGATATGTCCAGCACTTGAAATTCAACATCGAACCAGGTCGGACCCATGTGCAAGTATAAATTGGTTTATCCAATTGTGGCCCTTTGAGACCCATCGAAAGACTTCACATTCATAGTCCCTGCTCGTATTTCATGCAAACCTTTACCCAACCTTTTCAGAGTTGTCAGCGGACAGATGTTGAGACTAGACCCTCCGTCTATCAAAACCCTGGCAATGAATTTATCCTCGTATTGTACTGTGATGTGCAACGCCCTATTGTGGCTTAATCCTTCTGGTGGAAATTCATCTTCATGAAAGGTGATGTTATGGCTCTCCAGTACTTTCCCTACCATGTTATCCATCTTCCACTGGTGATATTGTTAGGCACATAAGCTTCATTCAATACATTCATCAAGGCATTCCTATGTGCCTCAGAATTTTGCAGCAACGATAGGATGGATATCTGAGTAGGAGTTTTGTTCAGATGGTCTACCACAGAATATTCCCTCGCTTGCACCTTTCCCCAAAGATCATCCGGGCCAGTTTCAATGATGGGTTGTTTGGCAGCAGCTTCTCTACTTGTTCCTCCCAAATTCTCATGTGTATAAATTCTGCCAGTCCTGGTCATCCCTTGTGCCGCACCAGATTCTTCCATTTTTGCTTTTCCTTTCCTCCTGGCTTCTGCAACATAATCCCAGGGTACGACATTAGACTTAAAAGGCGGTGTGGATGCTACCATCACAGTGAAGGGTGTGGTTACTTCTACTTCAAACAGAGCAGGTGCAACTGCAGGTGTTGTTACTTCAATTTTGAATGGAGTCGATGCGGCTACCTCAACTTCGACTGGAGCTTGTATCTGTACCACAATAGGAGTGAGAGTGACTGCAGGTTTCTTAGGATCATCCCCTTCTTGAATAAGTCCAATTGACCCTTTCGAGTCCCATTCTTCATCAGTCTCTATCACATTTACTCCTTCGCCCCTATGATCCGGAAGAAGATTGTTGTGGACGTTAGATGCGGCCTCTTTTGCTTGTATGACCTTGGTATCAATCAATGTCTAGATTTTGTCTTTCAAAGTGCGACATTCATCGATGGTATGACCTTTCATTCTGGAGTGGTACACACATGTTTTGTTTGGATTGACTCATTGAGAGGAGTTTTCCATGGAAATAGTGGGAATAAGGGTAAGATATCCAGCAACTTTCAGTCTTTCTTATAATTTATTGATGGGTTCAGCAATAGGGGTGTATTGTCTGGGTGGCCTGCAGTCAATGTTTGGTATGGGTTTCTGATAGTTTTGGTGGGCTGGCGGTGAGTGATAATATGCTGGCTAGGTATTATAAGTGTGGTAGGCAGTGGCGGGTTGTGAATATCTGGGAGGTTAAGGTTGATATGTAGGTGGAGGTGTTTGGTACGTAAGAGGATATTTTGGACCTTGGGCTACCATAAAGGCCCCTACTTCTTTCCTATTTGATACGCCCCGTGACTGCAATGCTTTGTTTGTAGCTTGCAATGCCTCAAAATTAGTCACCATCCCGCTTTTGATCCCTTCTTCAATCCTTTCCCCTAGCATGATGATATCAGAGAATTTGTGATTCTTGATAACCATTAACCTTTCATAGTATTGTGGATCCTGGGCCAAGATGAAGAATTTGTTCATCTGCTCTTCTTCCAATGCCGGCCTTACTTTTGCAGCTTCTGATCTCCACCGAGTATCATACTCGTAGAATGTTTTCGTTGGCTTCTTCTTGAGATTTTGTATGTAGAAGACTGTGATGACCCAAAAGGTCATCTTGTGTAAATTTAGCAAAAAACTATTTTCCGAGGCCCCAAAAGCCTCCATTAATCTCACCTCGATATGCGTCCACAGCCCGAGCGCGTAGCCGAGAAGTCTTTATGTGGAAATGTGTTGAACAGTTGAATTTATGATAATTAATGAAATAAAGTTGACTTTGGTCAACATTTTTGGTAAACGGACCCAGACTCGGGATTTGACGACCCCGGAGGGTCCGTAGGAAAATATAGGACCTGGGCTTATGCCTGGAATCAAATTTCGAGGTGCCAAGTCCGAGAAATGAATTTTTAAGGAAAATTGATTTCTGAAAATAAGAAAGACTTTTGAAAATGAACTTTGATGTGAAATCTGTGTTACCGAGCCCGTATATTGGTTCCGGAGCTCGGAACAGGTTCGATAGGGGTTATGTGATTTATCTGTAAAATTTGGTAAGAAACGGACTTGGTTTGGCATGTTTGGGATCAAAATCGGAGAATTTTGAAGTTTATGAAGTTTGAGAAAATTCTATAGATTTTGGAGTTTAATTCATTGTTTTTGATGTTATTTTGATGGTTATATTACACGAATAAGTTTGTAGAATGATTTTGAAGTCGTGTGTATATTTATTTTTGAGCCCCGAGGGCTCGGGTGAGTTTCGGATAGGTGTTGGGGTGCAAAAGAGTTAGAAAAATCTGATGTTCCGTTGTTTCCTGATGTTCTGTGATTTACTCTCCGCGATTGCGGGGTAACTCATGCGATCGTGATGTGTTTATGGCTGGGGGTTGGGAAATTACCCTACGCGAACGCAGGGCCTGGGTTGCGATCACCGAGCCTGGGGGCAGTACTCTATGCGATCGCGAAGGGCCACACGCGAACGCGTAGTGCAAATGCGGGCTGGGGGCTGGGTGCTATTTTGCTCACTGCGAACGCGACCTCCGTGTCGCGATAGCGATAGTTTGTGTTGGTATACTCTGCGATCGCAATTCCTTTTTTCGCGATCGTGATGGTCTAGATCGAGTACACTGCGCGATCGCATGTGACATGTCGCGATCCTGTAGGGCATTTTTGCCCAGCTATTTAAATGCTCAAAACAGAATGCCCATTACGGGATTTTCATATTTTCACCATCTCCTTCTTCTCCAAGCCCCATAGCCGAATTCCAAGCTGCCCTTCCTCCATAACCACTTAGGTAAGCGATCTTAACTCTAGTTTCTTCCATTTTCCTTCATCAATCACTAGATTCTAGGCTTAAAAACATGGAATCAAGGGTAGAAATTGGGGGTTTTGGGTAGAGTTAGGAATTTTTGAAATTTTGGGAATTAAACCTCATTTTGGGGTCGGATTTCAAAACAAATTGTATATTCAGGTTAGTGGGGGAATGGGTGATCGGGTTTTGGTCCGAACCTTGAGTTTGGACCAAGCAGGTCCAGGGTCGAATTTTGGAATTTTTGGAAGAATTATGGGAAATGTATAAATAGGCTTTGGGATTGAGTTATTGAATATTATTGATGTTATTAAGTCAATTATGTCTAGATATTATCATTTCGGAGTCGGATTCAAGAGGAAAGACCGTGATTGAGGCTTGACTTGCATTCTTGGAGCCGAGGTAAGTGTTTGGCCTAACCTTAGCTTGAGGGAATATGTATAGAGTCTTAGTTGCTATGTGTAATTCATGTCCAATGTATAGGTAAGGTGACAGGTACCTATATATTGTTGTCAAGCATGCCCATAAGTCGATTTGGATGAGTTGTTTAGTGTTCTTTGATATTCTCCGTGTTGTAAATTTTCGGAACCTTGAAAGTGGTACCTTGAGGTCACTTCATGACGTAGAAAGTTATTGACTATGTGGTCGGTCGAGGATTTTTACTGTTGACATTATACCTCTGAGTGAGATTGGTTATAGCTGAGTCCCTTGCCGGGACAGTAGAATTTTGTTGATTATTTCTGAACATTTGAAATGTCGTATTGTTAAACTTTCATATCAATTGTTGCTTTTACACTCACCATGCACGAGGGAACATTTCGTCCCGAGTGATTATTATTTATGCACGAGGGAACATTCTGTGCCGATGATTATTATTTATGCACGAAGGAACATTCTGTGCCGATTGATTATTATTTATGCGCGAGAGGACATTTCGTGCTGATTGATTATTATTTATGCGCGAGGGGACATTTTGTGCTGTGTTTATGATATATATATGCACGAGGGGACATTCCGTGCCATGTTTATGTTGTTTATGCACGAGGGGACATTCCGTGCCATATTTTATATTGTTATGCACGAGGGGACATGCCGTGCCGTTTCCTTTCACTGTTTAATTCGTGTTGTCAATCCCCGTTATTATTTTCGGATATTTTAGATTGTTGTTTCATTTTCGTCATTTCAGTATTTTCTATCTTTTATCCCCAGCATGTTCTTCCCCGTAACTGTATTCTTGTTTATTTTTTTGCTATACCAATAAACTGCACAGGCACAATTTATTGTCGTGTCCTAGCCTCGTCACTACTTCGCCGAGGTTAGGCTCGGCATTTACTCAGTACATGGGGTCGGTTGTACTGATGCTACACCTGAACTTCTTTATGTTGTGCAGATTACGCAGCCGGACCCAATGGACATCGCTAGTGGTAGTGTCCTTCAGTCCATTCCAAACGACACTGAGGTAGTTCCGCATGGCGTTCGTGGATCTCGGCGTCCCTGTCTATCTTTTATTCTGTCATTTATGTGTTTTCCAAACAGATACATCACTTTATATTCAAACTGTTATTTTTAGTCAAATCTTAGACTGGTTTGTGAGGTTGTGACTCCACTTCTGGGTTGATTTCTGCGTTATTAGCTATTGTTATTTACAATTATGTTAATGCTTCCGCACTTTATTTCAATTATCTAGTCAGTGTTTGTTATTTTCACTTGTTAATAAATCAATTCAGTTAACACGTTGGCTTTCCTAGCGGGTGCAACGTTAGGCGCCATCATGGCCTGAAGGTGGGATTTCGGGTCGTGATAAGTTGGTATCAGAGCACTAGGTTGCTTAGGTCTCACAACTCACGGACAAACTTGGTAGACTCTGATGGATCGGTACGGAGACATATGTACTTATCCCCCAGAGGCTGCAAAGTTAGGAATAACTTCACTTTTCTTCTTTTCTGTCGTGCGATTTGAATTCTAAATGCTAATTGAGTTTTGATTCTATTCTCTTGCAAATGGCGAGAATGCGTGCTTCCTCATCTACCGATCAGCAGCCCGATTCTCCTATTGCAGCTCCTATGAGGGGCCGAGGCCGTATTAGAGGCCGAGGCAGGGGCAGGGCTCAGCCCAGAGCAGCAGCCCCAGTAGAGGACCCACAGGTAGACTTTGCCGGTGAGGTTCCTACTCAGACAGTTCCAGTTGGACCAGCTCAGGTCCCAGAGGGGTTCATTTCCACCCCGGTGCTTCAGGACGCTCTAGTCCGCTTAGTGGGACTCATGGAGAGTGTGGCTCAGGCCGGTCTTCTTCCTACTGCACCAGCTATCTCTCAGGCTGGGGGAGGGACCCAGAGTCTTGCTACTCGCACACCAGAGCAGCTAGATCCTCAGTTCCAGACTCTGGTACCTCAAACGGCCAGAGTAGCTCATCCGGGCATTGTGGCCCCGGCAGTTGAGGGAGCAGATGTCAGCAGATGCTTTATGGAGATTGGATAGATTCACTAATTTATTCACTACTACATTTACTAGTGCACCATCAGAGGATCCCCAGGATTATTTGGACAGCTGTCATGAGGTTCTTCAGAACATGGGCATAGTAGAATCCAATGGAGTTGATTTTGCTACTTTTCGTCTTTCGGGTTCCGCCAAGACTTGGTGAAGAGACTATTGCTTGACCAGGCCAGCTGCGTCTGCACCATTGACTTGGGCTCAGTTCTCCGAGTTATTCGTGGGGAAGTTCCTTCCAGTTACTCAGAGGGAGGATCTTCGGAGGCAGTTTGAGCGCCTCCAGCAGGGATCTATGTCTGTCACTCAGTATGAGACCAGGTTCATCACTCTAGCTCGGCATGCCATTATGATACTCCGTACCGATCGTGAGAGATTGAGGAAGTTTATTGAGGGTTTGGCTCAGCCCATGAGGCTTCAGATGGCCAAGAGTCAGGTACTGATATTTTGTTCCAGGATTCGGCCAATGTGGCCTTGAGGATTGAGATGATTATGTCACAGGGTGGTGGTCAGGGGGCAGACAAGAGGCCCCGTCACTTCGGTCATTTCAGTGGAGCCTCATCTAGGTGCAGGGATTCTTCAGGCAGAGGTCATCCTCCCAGACCCTATCAATCGGCACTTCAGGTAGCTCACAGTGCACCGCCAGCTCCTATTGGTGCACCACCAGCACCTATCAGTGCACCGCCACTTCAGAGTTTCCAGGGTGGTTATTAGGGTCGACAGGGCCAGTTCCAGAGTCAGCAGCCACATCAGCAGAGGCCTTGTTATACTTGCGGTGGATTGGGGCATATTTCCAGGTTTTGCCCCTGAGGTTCTGGTGGGTCTTAGTATCAGGGTTCTCGTGCCATGGTTCTGGCATCAGGCGCACCCCCACCCCCTCAGCTAGCTAGGGGTGGCGGTCGGGGTCCAGAGGTAGATGTCAGACTCATAGAGATGGAGGACATTCCACGAGAGGTAGAGGTCAGGACGCAGTAGGTCGACCCAGAGATGATCAGGTTGGAGGGGCTCAGCCCCGGTGCTATGATTTTCCTGCCAGGCTTGATGCTGAGGCTTCTTATGCAGTTATTACAGGTACGGTTTCAGTTTGCAGCCGAGAGGCTTCGGTGTTATTTGATCCAGGTTCTACATTCTCCTATGTGTCTTCATATTTTGCCCCTTATTTGAGTATGCCCCGTGATTCCTTGAGTACTGTTGTGCATGTGTCTACACCCGTGGGTGATTCTATGGTGGTAGATCGAGTCTACCGTGCTTGCTTGGTAGTCATTGGTGGTCTGGAGACTCAGGTTGATCTTTTGCTTCTTGATATGGTTGACTTCGATTTTATATTGGGGATGGATTGGTTATCCCCCTATTATGCTATTCTGGACTGTCATGCCAGGATAGTGACCTTGGCCTTGCCAGGGGTGCCTCGTTTGGAGTGGAGGAGGACTCCTAGTCATTTTTCTAGTAGATTCAGTTCTTATATGAAGGCTCGGCGCAGGTCGAGAAGGGTTGTTTGGCCTATCTGGCCTATGTTTGTGATTCTAGTGTGAGGTTCCTTCCTTGGAGTCTGTGCCCATGGTTCGTGAGTTTCCAGAGGTATTCCCTGCTGACCTGCGGGGTATGCCGCCCGACAGGGATATTGATTTTTGTATTGAGTTAGCTCAGGGCACCCAACCTATTTCTACTCCGCCGTATCGTATGGCGCTGCCAGAGTTGAAGGAGTTGAAAGATCAGTTGCAGGATTTGTTGGATAAAGGCTTCATTAGGCCTAGTGTTTCTCCTTGGGGTGCTCCTGTATTTTTTGTCAAGAAGAAAGATGGCTCGATGAGGATGTGTATTGACTACCGGAAGTTTAATAAGGTTACTATTAAGAACAAGTATCCTTTGCCGAGGATTGATGATTTATTCGACCAGCTTCAGTATTTTCCAAGATTGACTTGAGATCTGGTTACCATCAGCTGAGGATTAGGGCGTATGATGTCCCTAAGACAGCCTTTCGCACTCGTTATGGGCATTATGAGTTCTTGGTGATGTCATTTGGGCTGGCCAATGCCCCCACTGCTTCGATGGAGTTGATGCACCGAGTGTTCATGCCTTATTTGGACTCATTTGTGATTGTTTTCATTGATGATATTTTGATTTACTCTCGCAGCTGAGAGGAGCATGAGCAGCACCTTAGAGTCGTCCTTCAGACTTTGAGGGATAGTTAGTTGTATGCAAAATTTTCCAAGTGTGAGTTCTGGTTGAGTTCATTTGCATTTATAGGCCATGTGGTATCGTTAGAGGGTGTTCAGGTGGATCCCAAGAAGATTTCAGTAGTCAGAGATTGGCCTAGACCCACCTCAGCTACAGAGATTCGTAGTTTCTTAGGCTTAGAAGGTTATTATCGCCGGTTTGTGGAGGGCTTTTCATCCATTGCAGCCCCGATGACCAGGTTGACTCAGAAGAGTGCTTAGTTCAGGTGGTCTGATGAGTGTGAGGCGAGCTTTCAGAAGCTCAAGATAGCCTTGACCACAGCACCAGTGTTAGTTTTGGCCACAGGTTCATGATCGTATACCGTGTATTGTGATGCTTCACGGGTTGGGCTTGGTGCAGTGTTTATGCAGGATGGCAAGGTTATAGCCTATGCTTCTCATCAGTCGAAGGTTCATGAGAAGATTTATCCAGTTCATGACTTGGAGTTAGCAGCTATTGTGCATGCATTGAAGATTTGGAGGCATTATTTGTATGGTGTGCCATGTGAGGTGCTCACAGATCATAAGAGCTTACAGTATCTGTTCAAACAGAAGGAGTTGAACATGAGGCATAGGAGATGGTTAGACTTGCTGAAGGATTATGATATTACCATTCTTTATCATCCTAGGAAGGCCAATATGGTGGTCGATGCTTTGAGCCGGTAGTCATCTAGTATGGGTATTCTTGCCTATTTATCAGTAGGAGAACGACCTCTTGCTTTGGATGTTCAGGCTTTAGCCAACCGATTTGTGAGATTGGAGGTTTCTGAGACTGGAAATGTTTTGGCCCATACAGTAGCCCGTTCTTCTTTGTATGACCGTATTCGGGCCAGGCAGTATGATGATCACCATTTATGTGTTCTTAGAGATAGAGTCAAGCACGGAGATGCCAAGCAGGTTACCGTTGATGTTGAGGGAGTTTTGAGGATGCAGGGTCGGATTTGTGTACATGATGTGGATGGTATTCGTGAGTTGATACTTCAGGAGGCCCATAGTTCCCGGTATTCTATTCATCCGGGCGCCNGGAGGAGCCGGTAGCCATATTAGACCGGCAGGTGCGACAACTGAGATCGAAGAGTTATCCTTCGGTTCGTGTTCAGTGGAGAGGTCAGCCTGTTGAGGCAGCTACTTGGGAGTCTGATCCCAATATGCGAAGCCGTTATCCTCACCTTTTCCCCGATTCAGGTACTTTTCTATGTCCGTTCGAGGACGAACGATTGCTTTAGAGGTGGAGATTGTGATGACCCAAAAGGTCATCTTGTGTAAATTTAGCAAAAACAATAATCCGAGGCCCGAAAGCCTCCGTTAATCTCACCTCGATGTGCGTACACCGCCCGAACGCGTAGCCGGGAAGTCTTTATGTGAAAATGTGTTGAACAGTTGAATTTATGATAATTAATGGAATAAAGTTTACTTTGGTCAACATTTGGGGTAAACGGACCCGGACCCGTGATTTGAAGGTCCCGGAGGGTCCGTAGAAAAATATGGGACCTGGGCGTATGCCCGGAATCGAATTCCGAGGTCCCAAGACCGAGAAATGAATTTTTAAAGAAAATTATTTTCTGAAAATAAGAAAGACTTTTAAAAATGAACTTTGATGTGAAATTTGTGTTACCGAGATCGTATATTGGTTCCGGAGCCCGGAACAGGTTCAATATGGGTTATGTGAGTTATCTGTAAAATTTGGTAAGAAACGGACTTGGTTTGACGTGTTTCGGATCAAAATCGGAGAATTTAGAAGTTTATGAAGTTTGAGAAAATTCTATAGATTTTGGAGTTTAATTCATTGTTTTGGATGTTATTTTGATGGTTATATTACTCGAATAAGTTTGTAGGATGATTTTGAAGTCGTGTGTATAATTGGTTTTGAACCCCGAGGGCTCGGGTGAGTTTCGAGTAGGTGTCGGGGTGCAAAAGAGTTAGAAAAATCCGATGCTCTGCTGTTTCCTGATGTTCTGTGATTTACTCTCCGCGATCGCGGTGTAACTCACACGATCGCAATTTGTTTATGGCTGGGGGTTGGAAAATTACCCTACGCGAACGCAGGGCCTGGGTTGCGATCGCCGAGCCTGGGGGCAGTACTCTCTGCGATCGCGAAGGGCCATACGCGAACGCTTAGTGCAAATGCGGGCTGGGGGCTGGGTGTTATTTTGCTCACTGCGAACGCGACCTCCGTGTCGCAATCGCGATAGTCTGTGTTGGTATACTCTGCGATCGCAATCCCTTCTTTCGCGATCGCAATGGTCTAGATCTAGTACCCTGCGCGATCGCATGTGACAAGTCGCGATCGCGTATGGCATTTTTGCCCAGCTATTTAAATGCTCAAAACAGAATACCCATTACGGGATTTTCATATTTTCACCATCTCCTTCTTCTCCAAGCCCCATAGCCGAGTTCCAAGCTGCCCTTCCTCCATAACCACTTAGGTAAGTGATCTTAACTCTAGTTTCTTCCATTTTCCTTCATCAATCACTAAATTCTACGCCTAAAACATGGAATCAAGGGTAGAAATTGGGGGTTTTGGGTAGAGTTAAGGCTTTTGGAAATTGTGGGAATTCAACCTCATTTTGGGGTAAGATTTCAAAATAAATTGTATATTCGGGTTCGTGGGGGAACGGGTGATCAGGTTTTGGTCTGAACCTCGAGTTTGGACCAAGCGGGACAGGGGTTGAATTTCGGTATTTTTGGAAGAATTATGGGAAATGTATAAATAGGCTTTGGGATTGAGTTATTGAATTATTATTGATGTTATTAAGTCAATATGTCTAGATATTATCATTTCGGAGTCGGATTCAAGAGGAAGGGCCGTGATTGAGGCTTGACTTGCATTCTTGGAGCCGAGGTAAGTGTTTGACCTAACCTTAGCTTGAGGGAATAGGTATAAAGTCTTATTTGCTATGTGTAATTCATGTCCAATGTATAGGTGAGGTGACGGGTACATATATGTTGTGGTAAAGCATGCCCGTAAGTCGATTTTGATGAGTTGTTTAATGTTCTTTGATATTCTCCGTGTTGTGACTTATTGGGAACCTAGAAAGTGGTACCTTGAGGTCACTTCATGACGTAGAAAGTTATTGACTATGTGGTCGGTCGAGGATTTTTACTGTTGACATTATACCTTTGAGTGAGATTGGTTATAGCTGAGTCCCTTGCCGGGACATTAGATTTTTGTTGATTATTTCTGAACATTTGAAATGTCGTATTGCGAAAATTTCATATCAATTGTTGCTTTTACACTCACCATGCACGAGGGAACACTACGTGCCGAGTGATTATTATTTATGCACGAGGAAACATTATGTGCCGATGATTATTATTTATGCACGAAGGAACATTCTGTGCCGGTGATTATTATTTATGCACGAAGGAACATTTCGTGCCGATTGATTATATTTATGCACGAGGGAACATTTCGTGCCGATTGATTATTATTTATGAGCGAGGGGACATTCCGTGCTGATTGATTATTATTTATGCGTGAGGGGACATTCCGTGTTGATTGATTATTATTTATGCGCGAGGGGACATTCCGTGCTGTGTTTATGATATATATATGCACGAGGGGACATTCCGTGCCATGTTTATGTTGTTTATGCACGAGGGGACATGCCGTGCCGTTTCCTTTCACTGTTTAATTCGTGTTGTCAATCCCCGTTATTATTTTCGGATATTTTAGATTGTTGTTTCATTTTCGTCATTTCAGTATTTGCTATCTTTTATCCCCAGCATTTTCTTCCCCGTAACTGTATTCTTGTTTATTTTTCTGCGATACCAATTAACTGCACAGGTACAATTTGTTGTCGTGTCCTAGCCTCATCACTACTTCGGCGAGGTTAGGCTCGGCACTTACTCAGTACATGGTGTCTGTTGTACTGATGCTACACCTGCACTTCTTTATGCTGTGCAGATTACGCAGCGGACCCAGTGGACATCGCTAGTGGGAGTATCCTTCACTCTATTCTAGACGACACCGAGGTAGTTCCGCATGGCATTCGTGGATCTCGGCGTCCCTGTCTATCTTTCATTCTGTCATTTATGTGTTTTCCAAACAGATACATCACTTTGTTTTCAAACTGTTCTTTTTAGTCAAATCTTAGACTGGTTCGTGAGGTTGTGACTCCACTTATGGGTTGTACTTAAAGGGATTTCTGCGTTATTAGCTATTGTTATTTACAATTATGTTAATGCTTCCGCACTTTATTTCAATTATCTAGTCAGTGTTTGTTATTTTCACTTGCTAATAAATCAATTCAATTAACACGTTGGCTTGCCTAGCGGGTGCAACATTAGGCGCTATCATGGCCTGAAGGGGGGATTTCGGGTCGTGACAAAGACGTCTGGTGCATTCTCTGTATTAAACCTGAATCGATCCATGAAATGTGATGCCATGCTTACCCAACTAACCCACTTCTTGGGATTTTGACTAATGTACCAAGATGGGGCGTCTCCAGTGAGACTTCTCATGAACAGCTTCATGCGAATCCCCTCATCTTTCCCAACTCCTACGAGCTTGTCACAATATGTTCTTAGATGCACCTTTGGGTCACCTGTTCCATCAAACATCTCGAACTTAGGAGTTTTGTATCCCTCCAGCAGTTCTACATGTAGCTGAATACACAGATCTTCATAATTCAAACCTTCAATGCTTTTTCCTCCTTCGACACCCTAGACTCGGCTTGTGAGCTTCTTAAGTTCCTCTGCCATATTCTTGATGAGCAGGTCCTTCTTGGCAGATTCTGGTGTGTATGGGGTCTGTTGAGTGGGATGAGGTAAGGTTTCTATATATATGGGGTTGTTTTGATGAGTACCGGGGGTTTGAGTGTAATTGTGATCATTGGTTGAGTTCTGTGGATCTGGAGTAGGTTGTGGGGGTATTTTGGGGAGTATGGTAGGTTGTAATTTGCGGATACTGAGTTAGAATGTGTTGGTGTTGAGGAGGAGTTGCATCTGGTGGAGGGTTAGGATTTTGATGAGGTGCGGGAGGATTTTGTGGATGGCACGACCCCAAATCTAAATCAGTCGTGATGGAGCCTATCGTGGAACTAGGCCAGCCAAATCCACACTCAAATCGTAAATAATCTTCCATTTATATCATTACTAAACTAATAACCCATAAAGGTTTCTTTTAAACATTTTTAAAACAGATAAAGCTACACCGAATATTACATACAATCCAGAGATCCGGAGTCACTGGTCATAAGCATTTACAGAAAATATACAACTCTGGAAAATAACCTCTATAATAGTAAGCAGGAGA
The DNA here is from genome assembly GCA_005239525.1 of Nicotiana knightiana. Lineage (NCBI taxonomy): Eukaryota > Viridiplantae > Streptophyta > Magnoliopsida > Solanales > Solanaceae > Nicotiana > Nicotiana knightiana. The sequence continues at coordinate 92,769 of ML403142.1, forward strand.
GAGAGAAGGGTTGCGGACGCGTGCAGCTACCTCGCAAAATCTCCGAGAAGTCTCTGGCACAGATACACAACTCACTCTGCCCTAACACCTGGATCTGCACACAAGGTGCAGGGGGTAATGTGAGTACGCCAACACAATAGTAATGAAAATAAATCAGGTTTGAGTAGTAAGAAACACATAAAGTCAAATCATCATTTCACAATAAGCACAGTCTTTCTTTCCAACAGTGTATACGTTAAATCATCACGCTTAAAAGCCGATTTCAATAAAAATCATTTGGAAATATACTTGCCAACAGTTTCAACATAACTTTCAAGAAGTTTAGTGTAAAAATGATAAAAATCATAAAAAGTCTCTCAGGAAAAAAACATATTTCATAAGTTCATAGTGAAAGTGGTAATATCATAAGTAGCCCCTCGGGCAAAACATGTATCAGAAACTGCCCCTCGGGCGTAACATCACTCAGAATCAGCCCATCGGGCATACCTCACAGTCACTCATAATCAGCCCAACGGGAAATCTCACAGTCACTCATACCTCCCAATCACTCGGCACTCGCACTCAGTAGGTACCTGCGCTCACTGGGGGTGTGTACAGACACCGGAGGGGCTCCTTCACCCCAAGCGCTAATATCAAGCCACCTCGTGGCATATCATATCCTCACAATCAGGACCTCGGCCTCACTCACTCAGTAACTCTCAGAAAGCCACTCGGGCTATCAGTAAAACGGGTACTCGACCCAAAACATCATTTTATATCTCAAAATAGTGTAAATACGGTAGAGTTTTGAAATCAGTTAAACATAACATGACTGAGTGTAAATCATGAGTCAACAGAGTGAGGAATAGCAGTAAAAGCCCCCAAGGGGTCTAAATAAGTCGGCACAAGGCCCCAAACATGGCTTACAACCCAAATATAACAATAGTCCGAAAACACGATTTAACATATGATTTAAAAGTAAATACGCAACTCAATAGTTTCCACGGGAAGGACCAAGTCCAAATCCCCAATCAGTGCACGCCACACACTCATCATCCAGCATGTGCGCCATTCCAAAATTAGTGAGAAAATACGAAGTCCGGGGTTTCATATACTCAGGACAAAACTTACAGTCATTACTTACCTCAAACCGGCCCAAATACTAATCTGCGATGCTCTTGCCTCTCGAATCGGCTCCCGACTGCTCCGAATATAGCCAAAACCAGATTAATATCATCAATATACGCTAAAGGAACAAGGCCCACTCGAAAACTATCAAAATTAGGCAAAATTCCCAAAATTGGCCAAACCCGGCCCTCGGGCCCACGTCTCGGAATTCTATAAAAAAAATGCATCACAAGAATCCTTATCCTCTCCCAAATCTATACATATAAAATGCATCAAAATCCGACCACAATTGACCCCTAAATTTCTTAATTATAAGTCTCAATTTCCCAAGCCCTAAACCCCAATTTATGCCATTCAATTCCACTAATTCCAAGTCTAATCCGTCAAATATCAACATAGAATCGAGTTTTTAGTCAAAGAAACTTACCTCAACAGAAGACCCTCCAATTCTCTCTTCAATTTGCTCCCAAAATGCCTCAGCCCGCAGCAAAAGTGATGAAAGTGCCAAAAATTCGTTAAGGGCCCTATATATATGATCTGCCCAGCGATTAGCGCACCTTCGACCCCATTAGCGCACCTGCAGACGCGCACCTGCGGTCCCAGGTGCGCACTTGCGAATCTGACTTAAGTCCCGACTTCCGCACCTGCAGACCTCTTCTCGCACCTGCAGGCTCGCAGGTGCGACCAGGCATCCGCACCTGTGCTCCTAGGCCAGGTATCCCTCTTCCGCACCTGCGCAAGGTCTTCGCACCTGCGGACCTCACGCCTGCAGTCTTCCTTCCGCAGGTGCAACCACACCAGCAGTTTTGCTGCAATTTTCCAAGTCCAAACCTCCGTTAACCATCCAAACTCAATCTCGAGCCTTTCGGGACCCCAACCAAATATACCAACACGTCATAAATCATCACCCAAAGTTATTCGAACCCTCGGGACACTCAAAATAACATCGAAACACAAATTTGACTCATGATTCAAGCCTAAGAATCCTAAATCTTCCGAAAATCACCAACGACGCCGAAACCAACCAAAACACATCCGAATGACCTGAAAATTTGCACACACGTCCAAAATGACATTACGAACTTGCTCCAACTTCAGGAATTCCATTCCGACCCCGATAGCCTATTTTTCACTGCCGACCGAAAATCGCCAAAAACTAATTTTCGCCAATTCGAGCCTAATTCTACAGCGGACATCAAAACCACATTTCGAACACACTTCTAAGTCCCAAATCACCTAACGAAGCTATCTGAACCATAAAATCTACATTTCGAGGTCGTTTACCAATAAGTCAACTTTTGGTTGACTTTTCCAACTATTGAACCAAGTTAAGAGACTAAGTGTCTCATTTCTCTCAAAAAATTCGCTCCGGACCCGATCCAACCAATCTAACACAACATAATGAAGCTGAACCACATATAATGAAGCAGAAACGAGGGAGATGTGGCTATTACTCTCGGAACGACCGGACGTCTCGTTACATCCTCCCCCACTTAAACATACGTTCGTCCTTGAACGTGCCAACAGTTGTTCTCCAACACCATCAAACTGCCGCGTAACCTAACCATGCACATACCCAGGGGTGATCTCATGCCACCTTATCCCAAATAGGTCTGATACCACACATAACTGAAATTTCACAATTCGACCTGACCCATAAACCATAGAACCAAATTCCCACTTCTGAAATACTTTGCAAGATCAAAATTCCACAACTATAAACTGAATAAGTCTGAACACGCTGTATCAAGCCATACCCGTAACCCAAGATGCAATCACATAATATACCGCATGACTCAACACTCATGGCGATAACTCCTAATCACAATAGTTGTTCAAAACAACCCAATACCGGTAAATAACCTCTTATCAAGCAAAGCCTCGCTTTAACACTTTCAGAAGGTGCCGATGAGGAAAGGAACACGTAGAAAAATAGCAACCATTCATCCGATCAGCCAGACATGAAGCTCCCCCTTCCCAAATAGGGGTTATAGCAAATTTCTAAGCCGACTCCTGATATATATCCTTCCAACTATGCTGTAGACAATTCTGACAGTATTCATCCTAGGTCCAATGACCTCTTCTCATCCAACACGACCACTCTGATGACATGACACATCAATACAATACAATGCTAAGCCATAACCTGTGCAACTCGTGCACTCAATAGCAACATCCCAATATAATCAAATTATATAAAAGATTCACACGAGAGGACCATCCCGCCATTAACAATTACCCTCACAACACCATGCTAAGAGCCTGGCACTCATCGAAAACTCAAAACACATGAATCTGACACCAAGGATCATACCTCCACATAACTCCGCTATAATGCGTGATCCCATCCACGCGCTGGTCCACATGAAATACTTCGAGTCGCCTTGCTCAAAATCAATAACCATGCACAATTCGAAATCAAATGCTCAAAGTGCATTGCCATTACCACGGGGGAATCGGGCGATACCATGCCACACGAATCAGAAAGAACATAACCAATACATCTCAATTCCGTAATACTCAATTACTTACCTTACTAAAATCCCGCTAGCAAGACACTATATGAAGTTCCAATTTTAGTATTTAGCACCGAAGGTGATTACCCTATAAACATGAGTTCTACCTTTGATGATTGAAACTGCTATTAGTTCTTATAGACACGCATACTAACTGAGCAAGTGTGACAATCAATTAAACCTACATGCATGATTTTTAAAGAGGCAAATTTGAATATGGTGCAAAGTAAATTGAATTTTAGTTATTTTATTTCCTACAGGCATGGTTTCTAATCATGTAAAGCAAAGTAGGCAGGATATTCACAGAACTTATTTGAGCCAAAGGAAATTACTATAGGCAGGTTATCTACAGAGCTTATTTGAACCAAAGTAAACCCATATAGGCAGGTTATCTAACACGCAATAGCAAATAGTGTAAAAGCAAGTTTTCTAACATACAATAGCAGAATATTTTTGAATAAAGCAAAGCCTATAGGCAGGTTATTTAAGATACAATAGTAGAATGTTTTTTAATAAAGTAAAGCCTATATACAGCTTATCTAACATACAATAGCATAAAGTAAACACCTATAGGCATGTTATCTACCCATTTCATGCAAAACATAAAAAATAAGACCATTTTCCCAATTTATTATTGCCCTAATTGTTATTACAAATAACTATTACAGACCAGAATCGAATGAATGAATAACAAAGTATATAAACTATAGGAAGCCCGCAGCAGGCCTAACTATGCCTGGACAATAACTCCAAAAAGCCCATGTTCATTGATACACAGTGACCAGCAGTGAATGATTCACCTCTATCTCAAGGATAAGCATACCAAGCCCAAATCTCTAGTGTGTCAGAGTTCCCAAGGGCTTCAAGAACCCCGAGAAGTGCTCACACTAGCGAAGAATGATCAGAACAGTTCAAGGAAAACTATGGAATAAATCCTGGTGTGTCAGAGTTAACGAGGGTCTTATATGAACCCTGAGTAGTGCTCACACCATGAAGCCTAGGGGACAGTACTTAAATTGCTTTGGCTTTCAGCCAGCAAAGAGTGAGAATTCAAGAGAGCAGGATAGGATTGGAGAGTACATGTGGGGACAGAATCACACATAGAACAAACACATTTGAAACTGAGCAGACTTGATAAAGTTTTGAAAGTTAACAAAGTCATATGCTAATAAGGATCAGTTCATGCCTCACAAAGATGACAAAGACTCCATATCAGGCTAAGTTACAGAAAGGGAGTTAATTGATCAACAGTAAGTCAGGAAAAACATTAATTAGCAGTAAAAATTTAACAAAGGTATCATAACATGGTGAGCACAGAACCAGACAAGTAACATGGCAACAAGTTTAACAACAAGATAATGAGTCTATTAAGGCATACATAATTAACTAGTTCTTAAGGAAAAGTATAAAAGCATGCTCAATGCTAAAAGATAATCCTAAGTTACACAGAGTTAAGCAAATTTCACTAATTGATTTACCGAGTTCAACATGTCTAAAATACAAAAAGTAACTAGTCTAATAACAGTAACATATTAAACGAGTAATGAAATAGAAAGGATTCAATAACTTAACAGTTCAAATGAAATAGAAAAGGAATCTAACAATGAACAATTGTCACCAACAGAAGCAAACAATAGAGGATTTCTGGCCTTGGCTTCCAGCCGGCCAGGAATCAAGGCACATAATAGTAACTATAGAATAACAGTGTATAGTTTGTTTAGGGTAGTGAGAATATTTTGAATTCTGGGTCCGTTTAAAGGGGAATGGGAGAGGGGTTTAAATAACACTGAATTAGAACACACAAATATGGCAATAATTAGTCAAAGTACTAGAAAGGAAAGAACTTACAGTTAATAAGGAAAGAAAAATTTGAAAACCTAATTTAGGTAAAACATATAAAGTCGGCAGAAATAACAAGTAAAGAGATGCATATAGACATATAGACCGAGACTTTAACAAGGTAATTAAAGCATCGAACAGATTTGGGTTTGATTTGAAGAATCAAAAAACCCCAAATTTAGGGCAAGTAAAAATCCGCATAAATTAACAAAAAGAGTTATAATAAGATGCACATATAGACGGAAATAATTAAAGAATCGAACCATATTTGGTTCGATTTTGAGGAATCAAAAATCCTAAATTTAGGGTAAGTAAAAATCGGCAGAAATAACAAAGTGAGTTATAATAAGATGCACTGGAAACATTGAAGGAAAAATAATTAAAGAATCGAGAACCAGATAGATCTAGAAAGATCTGAAAACCAAGTTTTAGGGTAAGTAGAAAATTAGGAAGATTCTCAAAGATTCATATCATAAAAGAAACGAGAACGAACACAGACGGAAAGAGGTCAAAGATCTGAACCAGTTTTTGGTTCGAGATTAAAGAGATTTGCTTGCCATGTTAGGGAAGAAATTATGTAACACCATAAGCGATTAACCAATAGTGAGAGGTGGTCAACAAGGTAAGGGAATCATTGATTGATTCCATTTTAGGGTCGGAATCGGAGGGATAATAGGTTGACGGCACTAGGGTTTCCTCAAAAGAGAAGGAGAAGGAGAAGAGAGAGCATTTAAGGGCGGCTGGGTTTGGAGAATGGGGGGATTAGGGTTGGGGCGAATAATTAAAATGGGGGGAATAAATGAGGGTCGTTGATCTTAAAGATCAACGGCTAGGATTTTAAATGAGGTTGGGTCGGGTATTAAAACGGATATGAAAACTAGGTTAGTGGGTTTTGGGCTAAGGTGTTGAGCTAGGTACTTAGGTAATTGGGCTGGGGGTTGGTGCGAAAATAGGCTATTATTTAAATACCTAATTTTAATTAATAAATAATTTATAAAAATAATAAATAAATAAATAAATAAAAATATCATTTGTGAATAAAAAAAAATAAAAATAGTTATCTAATATTATAAAAGTATAAAAAAATTATTTTGGTATAAATAAAGTAACTATAAATACATATAGGCCATTATTGCAAATGTGCAATTTTAACCTTTAAAAATGCGAATGTAATTATGACAAATATGTTAAAAATATTTAAAACCTAATATGGGTGTAAATGGTGAAATTAGATGATAAAATATCATAAAATAATTTTTGAGATAATTAATGAGTATCTATATAATAAAAAATACAGGAATAAATTGATTTAAAACCTTTAAAAATTATAAAAAATTATGAAAAATGCTTGTATATCTATAAATAAAGTGATGGTGCGTATGCACTATTTTGAAAGTATATATATATTTAAAAAATATGAGGAAAAAATTGGGTATCAACAGTTATAACATGTGGTATCTCGTTGTTAGTCTACTCTTACATGATTTATTTGACGTTGTTAGCACCTACGGTACTTCTTAGTCGTTATTTGGCCTTATATGCCTTAGTTGAAATTATTGTCTTCCTTATTGTCTTGTTACCTCTTAATTGTTGAGTTTCTTCTATGTCTTTGTGCTTATCTACTACATGTCCTAATTGTTGTGATTGCACACTTAGTTATCACGTACCTTAGCTGCCCTGTCATTTTGTAAAAAGTTTGTTGTATTCCTTCTGGTTTTACGTGGTTCCTTTGTTTTTGTGTACTGATATCCTTGATTGTAGAAATTATTTTAAATGGAGATATTGAATTGTTGCTGTTGATTTAAATTATAGTAAGAGGGATCAGGTTGCACGCTGCAACAAGTGAAATAAGGGAGGTGGTGAAATAAAAGAGGATATTTATCTTATGATAACGTTATTATACGGTGGGATCGGATTGCACGCCGCAACATGTGGAATGAGGGTGGAATGTTATGATGAAATAAGGGTGAATTATGATGTTGATATTATATGGTGGGATCGGGTTGTGCGCCGCAACATATTTTGTTCATTATTATGTTATTGATATTGTACGGTGGGATCGGGTTGCACGCCGCAACATGTGAAATAAGGGTGAATTGATTTGGCGGAATAAGAGTGAATTTTGATATTGATATTATATGGTGGGATCGGGTTTTGCGCCGCAACATATTTTGTGTTTGTATTCCCTGTTTGTTGCATTGGCTTCGGTTCTTTCGTACAAGACTCTAAGAATTTGTGTTTACGGTTCCTTACTGTTTTTCTGAGGATCGAGTTATTGTCATTGACTTATCGCCTTACTGTCATTTCCTGAGTTCTTTTTCTAATACTATTATTCTGGTAAACTAATTTTAAAGGTGCATTTACTACGTTGAGTCATTACCCCTGTCCCGCTGAGCATGTCAGTAATATAATGATTTAAATAAAAGAATTAATATCATACTGTCTTGTGTGACTTTTAAGTTAAAACTCGTCGTATATTTCGGTATTTACCATTTCTATTAATTGTCATATTTTATTTCAATTGATTTCTCAACTTAATCTCCTTAACTTATTTGAGGTTTTTATTTACTTAAAAAGTGATTGTTAATAAATTCTATATTAAATTCAATAGCTTATCCGATGTTATATTTCATTGAAAGATATTATTTTCTTCACCCAAATGATTTCTAAAATAATTCATCTTTCTCATTGATTTCCTACTTGGTCTAGAAACTGTAATTTTACTTCATGATATATTAATAAAAATTTCTTGAACATCTTAATTAGCATTTGACACGGATATTATGTACCGAATAGCACGTGGATTTTTCCATGCAAAGTAAGATGGAAAGATGTGGGCCCAAGATCCCATGTGTGTTAAAGGTTTGGAAGTTGTGATTTATGATGTGAAATTACGAGAAGTGAGATTCTTGAAATTGTGTATTAGAAATGATTTGATTGGTTGAGTTGAGTTGACATCGTTTTTCCTACTTGAACACATTTATACTTCATTTGTACCCCAATTATGTTGTTGTTTAATTACTTGGGTATTTCTCGTTGTTGTTCGTGTTTCCCTTATCTTTACTACTGTGTGTAATATGATTTCTATCTGCTATTGACATTTTTTTATATTCCTTTGTTGTTAGCTTTATGTCATATCATGCACATATTTAGATGTTCAGTGTGTGTCTTGACATGGCTTCGTCACTACTGTACCGAGGTTAGGCTTGATACTTACTGGGTACCACCATTGTGCACTCATGCTATGCTTCTACACATCTTTTTGTGCAGAACCAGGTTATTCAGATCGAGTCGATTTGAGACTTATGCTTGATGTGGCTGGAGACTTCAAGGTACACCTGTCGGGCGTTCGCAGGCTCCGAAGTCACCTTCTATTGTATTTATTTTCATTGTTTCCTTCCATTCTGGAATAGTGATGTATTGATTATTTAAATGTACTCCTAGAAAGGCTTATGACTTGTGCTACCGGTTTTGGGCTATTGTATCATGTTGAGATTATAGGGATATTTAGAAATTTCTGGTTCATGTTCATCAGCTGTTTAGTAGAATTTGTTATCTTTTTCGGTATATTTTAGGCATACTTAGTTTTAGATACTAGGTGTCATCACGACTCATCCGAGGGATTTTTGGGTCATGACATTTTGGCTTTGTGCAACAAGAATGCACCTCACAAGCGACGCACAATGGGCAAGGTGTGCGCAGGGGGTATGCTGTACGGGCATAGTGCGAGGGTAAAATTTCAAATACTATAAATGAGCCATGATATGAATCTAGATTAGTCGGTGTATACGGTCGAAAATCGGAGAGCCCGATTTCGAGGTCATAATCGTACCCCGAACTCGAGTTCGGGCAACTCGAAAAAGGGATCAGGTCCGGCTTAAAAATGCGCACCTTGGGGGAGCAAATCGAAGGCCCAACATGCTCTATCTCGAGATAGTACCATCCCGAACACACTCAAGAAAAGGCGGGAATTTCTCTGGGGCACAAAGGTCAAGGCATAAATTTCGGGATAGATTCGTACGAATCCATACTATGTGGTTATACAGCAGTACCAATAGGATTTTTTACTGTAAATAGAAATGTGCCTTATTTGAGGTTTTCCCTCCTATATAAAGGGGACCCCAATCATTTATAAGAATAATCTCTAACCCACATCGAGGTCATCGAGAGCATTGAGCTCGAGATCCCAGCTGCTCTAGTAACATTGGTTTGGTTCATCAGTCCTACTCATTTAAACTCTATATTACTTGTTTATTAATTAGTATTGAACTAAATCACGTATCTTTAAAACCACAAATCAAATTTAATTGTTACTTGAATTCTTCGAGGTAAACAGGCGGGCCAATTAATTACTAGATGATTAAACCAAAAATATATATATACGGCCACGCGTTTTACTAGTTTTTATCCAACTTTTATCTGAGGGTGTCAAACGGGCCGGGTTGACCCATTTCCGGACCGGCCCACACCGGTTGAAACCGGAATCGGACCGGCCCGGTACGAAGGTGGCCGGGTGGGCTTGGTAGGAGGGGTAGAAGGGGTTGGTCCGTTTATAATTTTTCTACCGGTTACCCGGACCGGTCCAACCCGGTCAAAATGAACAGTGCACTTACCGGTTAAACCGGCCCGGTTTTAACGGTTAGATTTTTTTTTTTTTTAAATATTATTAGACGTATTATACATTTATGCTTAATATTTTAGTTTGTTATTTTAATATTATTAGACGTATAAATGCAAGTTTGAACTTTAATTTGAAGTATTAAATGTAAACTTTAATTTGCAAGTTTGAAGTTTTGAACTTGCAAATTATAAGTAAATTCTTAATGATATATTCAAATATAAGAATTTTAAAGTCTTTGCATCCTTTATTCAAACACTATTTTTATAACTTTATTTTTTTGTTTATATTTTTATGATAGTTATAACAAATACAAAAAAAATTTAAAAAATAATAATTTACTGTTAATCCGGCCCGGCCCGGCCCAGTTTACCCGTAACCCTTACGGTTTAATTTTTACCCGGATGAACCCGAACCCGTTAAGCCTCAACCCGTAACCGGCCCGGTTCGTAACCCGTGCGGTTCACATTTTCCCCTACCCAGCCCAGCCCGGCCCGGCCCACCCGATTAACACCTCTACTTTTATCTCCTTCCTTCTAATTGATTTTAGCTCCTTTCTCTACATGTCTTGAACAAATTTATTTTTTATTGCAAATCTAAACTGCGGTTTTAGGCGGTACCGGTGCTTTGTAGAAACATAGGAGGCACAAATATGACCAAAAATCGTAAAGATGAATTCAATGCCAGATAGTATCTACACAAATTTCATGGAAGTAAATCAGGGCTGCAAGCAAATGCAAAAGAGAGAGCATACCATTTCCACTTTTCTCAACTTGAGCATCCCACGTACTGTATTTTATATAAAAGCTCAAAATGACTAATTCTTTCAGATATTTTCCCTCTACTTTCGCTGATCATTCTACATTCTGGAAATGTCAAGGGCAGGAAGAAAATAGAATGTACAAAGGAAAACCTTGTATTCAGTTAATCAAGTTATACAGGTGGAGGTGGCAAGTCTAATAGAAGCCAGAATCCAACACAATCATCGGAATTCAGGTCATTTTGAATAGCAAGGAAGTGCAAACCTCCACATGCTTTCTTTGCTGCTTCCCAAGCTTCTGCTTCACTTGTGGATACAGGGTTTTTCTTGTAAGTGGCATAAATGTAGCGGGTAGAGATACCCACAGACAAAATTAAGGAAGCTCGGGCAACATCAGCTTCAATCGAACAGACTTCCAAACCATTCATCCAAGCTGTAGTAGTGCACAACAAAAGGAATATAAATATCTTTATATGCAACAGAAATTGTATATGCAGATAAAAACATTTCTAGAGAACACGTTATTCTGCGTTAAGGTAATAAAAGAGACATGTTATAAAAATTATGACCATAAAATGATCTCTCATTTAAGCCTAGGATTATCTAAAGGCGCTGGTTACAGACAGTACTGATGGGTTGACAAAACTTTACCTTAAATTTGGACATAGACATATTGTTTGTTAGTGCCCAACAAATAGAGCAGAAAGACAGATTTCGAATCTAAACGAGTGGAAACCGTACTTAGGGTGGACAGACACTCTGCACTTGGAAAACATGGGGAAGCTTCGAGTACACGGAACATGTGTTTTTGGAGGAGATTGATCCGTTTGTCAAGCCCCAAATGAATTAACTTCTGGAAAGGGCTAACACCAAATGCTTCAATCACATATTGGGAAATTGAAGAACTCCCGAAATCATTCGGATCCATTATTTCCTTCTCAAAAACATATTGGGAAATTGAAGAGTCATATCTTCAAAGACATTATTTTTTTCAATCATCCAACAACTAGACAATGACATGCAGTAATTGAGGCCAGGCCTCCATTTTCATCAACGGTTGCAGTTATCATATAAATTTGCGTGCAGAACCATCATTGCTTTAAGAAGACAATACTCCAACAAAAATGAATTTTCAACAGACTGAACAAATGCAGTAGCAGTTATGAATAATAAAACATTGACTACAAGTTTGTCCACTCTATCTCTCCAACATAGAGTTGTCTTTAAAAATTTATAACTATATAGTAGAGCAATCAGAGTACAAATTACCCCTACTGCCCAGAGTTATCAGGCTACTAGAAAGAAGTAATGAAATCGAAACAAACCACATCTCGGAACAGTATAAGTATTCTAATTAATCCTTACAGGAAGGTTCAACCTATGAGGAATAGCCTTTTATCCCTTATTTCCTTTTGGTGCACCCATGAGGTTCCTATAAGTATAGAAGATTGTGTGTCATTTGTAGAAAACCGTATCATTTTGTAAGGCTTTCTACTTATGTATACTTCTTGTATACGGGTGTTTTTTCCCATTGTTCATATAATTTTGTTGCTTGATCAAAGAAAAAGAGGGTTCAACACTTCAACCTATGACAAATTGTTGCAAACTAGAACTATGGTGTTGATTTAATTCAGGGAAATGCGATTCTATTCAAAAAAGGGAAGAAACGGAAAGTATGTCAACGTATACTGATAGAGAATATGAGAGTCATAAAAGAACTATGATGGAAACTTGTCAATCTAGGAACAACACCTGTGCTCGTGCATCCTCACAAACTCACATTAAAAAGAAAAGTTAAAACAATAAAGTTAAAAAAGATTGGTAAAGCTATCATACCTGCTAATGGTTTCGCACGTGAGGTGGCAACCGCTAGTCCGGGAATCAATGTTTTGTCCTCAATTTCGATCCCCAGAAGATCCAAGTCTAAACTTGCACCAAAAACTAACCTAGTCTCCAGGTTAGATATTTCCTCACGAACAGCTACAAACAAGATGAACTGTAAGTCATAATTCTGAAGGTACAATATGAAATATTATAGTAGTAATTTATTTCCAACTTTATATTGGTTCTAATCCAAGTCTATATTCTCAAAATGAAATTCCAATGAGAAATATGGCAAATTACAATACAGATTCCGGACAAAGAGGTGCAACAACCAGTGTAACTGCGTAAGATAGGAAATTTGCAACTTATCAAAAGCTTCCACGAGGAAATTAGAGATCCTCGGTTAGTCCTTTATCTTCCAGAATATTATGCTTAAAGTACCTGAAAAAGGCAACTGGACAAAGGCCCACTTTTCTCCATAAAGATTCTCAGGAAGTTCCATTGGAAAAGGATTGTCAAGTGCAAGAAGTGGCTTAGCTCCTTTTTGAAAACCAGGATGGCGAGTATAAACAGTTTCATAGCGATCTTCGAGCCAAAGAACAAGTGATAAACACTGAAATACAGCAGCAGACATTAAATATATTTCTAGAGAAGAAATGGCACTGATTAATGATTTAGAGCATGTGTTAACACAAACTAAGACAATTATGTGTTAAAGTTCTCTAACTTCAAAAGTGTAAAATATTGTTGTAACGTTGTTATACCCCTCAGGAAAGTACCTGTCTGTGCCATCAGGTACATTGACAAGATATACTAGTGCTCAATTTACTGTTGCAGACCTAAATCCTCACGTCTATTTTTTATGTCATTACTAGTCCAACTTTTTAATCATAGTAGTCTAAAAAACTTTCAAATTACAAATCATTAAAATGGTAACAATGGAACGAAAGAATTATTACTAGCAGTAGCATTGATGAAAAGGCTCAAAGAAAAAGGAACAAACATAATCTTTTTTACTAGACAGGAGTTTCCAGATATACATTCCAAATGACTTCTATTTGGGGGAAACTTATAAGGACTCAAAACATATTAGCTTCTTTTTTTCAAAATGAAGAAGTGTCGTCAATACAACCAACAAATTATGTTTGCCAAAAGTTTAGCCAATACAACTGTTGATAACAAGTTTCTTCAGAACAATAAAAACTTGAAATTTAGAAGTAAGAAAATAAGAAAAAAGAGGGGGATTGCAGAGTATTTGCAGTCATCTTGTACTAGTTATTTCTTCACCGTCACCACTGATTCCTCACAGACAGGAAGGGGATTGTTTAATATGGGCCTCTTTTGTTTTCTTCTTATCAAAGAATGAACTTTTGTTACTTCACGGATCAAAAACCAACTTTCCCATTTCATTTGGCCATTACTGAGTGCTGTATATACAGCATTGAGGGCACAGAAAGGAGTCTGAACCTGATATACATTTTCAGATCAAATACGAAAATGAAGCTCTACATTATATATCTAACTGAAGCATGGAAAGGGGAAGCTTCTCTTGGAGAGACTACAAACACAGAGGACAGTAAAAGAAAATTATCCAATATACAGGATGGATTTGTAACCAAGTCAACACAGGGTTAATACTGATGAGGTAGCTGTTTTATGCTAACGAGACAGCTAGACAAAAAACAGCCTTCTCACAGACCAGAAGGTGTAGTTCCATTCAAGTTTTGCTCTAGCCCGGGTTATTTTAATTGTAACAGCCAATTGCAATAAAGAATCTCTGTTTAAACAATTATGATGAAATCAGCAAAGGAAATCTACAAAAGCTCATTGTTCATAGACAATTTATATCTTTATACCAATAGTCACCAAAAGACAAAATGAAGAAAACATTTTATATGCTTAATTGTATCCTTATGGATTTACCGGGAAAATATGGTATGATCAACACAAATTTTCACAAACTTCATAACATAAAAACGCGGCCACTTAACAATTCATGTCATTGATCATCCCGAGAAGAATGTCAGCAACCACTTATGTTTTACTATAAAATACTATATTGCTAAAGTAATTGAATTATGCATTTCCTACTGCTAAAATCTTTGTAAAATTAGTTCACCATAAGTATCATCTAAACACTATAATTTCTGCGGAGAAAACGATCAGGCAAATACCCGTTTGCTAGGAACAGGTTTGATGCCAAGCTCATTGCAAGCTCTTGTAATAATTGTCTGCATTTGTGACCTAAAATTCAAAAGATCCAAAAATCCATATCAATTATGCAACAGAAATACTCCCTCTGTCCCAATTTATGTGATGCACTTTGCTTTTTAGTAGAATGATACTTTTCTATATTTAGAAATATTTTAACTTTAAACTTCTTAATTTACCCTTAATGATATGATTTACAGCCAGAAGTTACACACTTCGAGTACAGTCAAACTAGATCACATAAAATGGGAAGGAGGGAGTAGAAAAAACAGAAAGAAATACATGAACCAACTAAGCCACGAATGTTGGACTAGATAACTAACCTGAAGAAGCGGATTTTATCTGGTAAGGGCACGCCTAAGTCATCACATATGGAGACTAAAGCATCTTTCAAAGTGATGCTATTGATAACATTATTTGGAAAATATTTGGTATACTGAAGGGACAAGGAATCATCACAAACAACAAGCTCCCATAACTTTTTGCCTCTAATATCAAGAATTGGCCTAGAGCAAAAATCTATTTCCCATTCAGAAATACTCTGAGGGTCAATTTCAGGGTCAAGATAGACTAATTCAGCAGTGGGGTCATCATCATCTTCTTCAGCTTCCAACGTTGATGAAATGGAAGAAGCTTCAGAAATTGAACATGATGGAGAATGAACAGACTTGACCTTGGTTTTGGGAAATTTTGCAAGTGATTGAAAGGGGAATTCAGTTAAAGAAGTGAAATTGGAAATGGGTTTATGAGTTTGAAGTAAAGGGTGTCTGATTCTTGAAGGATTGAATCTTAGAGCAGCCATGGCAGCTAAATTTTCAAGTAGCAATGAAAGAAATTGTAGAAAGGTAAATGAAATGTAATCTCTTCCACTTATATTTTGGCACAACATAGCCGTCAGATCAAATGGAATTAACGGTCTGGAGTTGTCCAAGCTTATTGAGGTGATTAGTGGGTCGATACATAATTTTGTATCGAGTTATCTTGACACATGGATCGTGCATCGAGGTACTTGTATCTTATTACCGGTTAAAGCATGCATTTGTATTATAGACTCATTTAATAGTACTCATTTAACTGTTAATCATTACTTGACATGCTTATATGCTAGTTGAAACTTGCGGCTCCGTTATTTGAGCATGCTATCTTTTAGTACTATCTTTGAGTAGCGTTAAGATTATTGTTGTACTAAAAAGCATGCCTCATACCTCAATTGTTGATATTTGTGATTTTTGTTATTCTTGATATTATCTGCTATTTCAGTTCTTAATTCTGTTATGATAATTGTGCGGTAAGTACTCGAAAATTTCTAGCCTTGCCGCTACTTCTTCGAAGACTGGATACTTACTGGGTACTGATTGTGATGTACTCATACTACGCTTCTGAATATTTTTGGTGCAGATCGTCAGTTGGGTCCTAACAGAGCTTCATGATTGAGCTAGGAGGCTACACAGAGACTTAAGGTGAGCTGCATTTCATGAATCTACTTCGCAGTTCCTGAATTCATGTTCCTTATATATTTCCTGTCTACTTCTGATGTATAAAGACTTGTTCCCTTTTTTGTAATTTGCTCGTGTACTCGCGCCACCTAGTCTTGGAGATTGTATGGTATTGGCCGTGTTTAGGTCGTGTTATGACTTTATCGGATATTGTTACTAGTTTTGGACTGTTATTGTCTTTACTTATGCTATATCATTGTTAATTAAAGGAAATCGTCTTTATTTGTGCATGGTGAGTTGGCTTGCTTAGCATGTACGGCTAGGCGTCATTACGACTTCAAGGTGAGATTTTGAATCGTGACAAGTTGAAAGTGGCCTTAGTATTAGTTCCCATTTCTATCTGAAGTCACTACAAGAATTGAAGTCATTTAATATTTTTTTGTGCTATATTGTCTTGTAAATAGGTTATGTATAGTCTTGATAGTATAGTTATTTATTATGAAGTGACGATTTTGCACATTAGTATTAAAAGAATAGTGTTTAAATGACGAATAAAAATGCATTTTGATGGATATTTTGTTAATTTAATCTTACACTTTAGATCTTCCTGCTCATAATATTGTATAATATTATATGAAATCTTTGAAATGACCCATTAACTTATGCATGGCATCAGCTTTGGTCCAAGAATTGTTTCAACTAACTCTTGCATGGCATCGGCTTTTCACCTCCCAACTGAAATTTTCGAACCCATAAAATACTTCGTCAAACCCTACGAAAAACTTATATAGCACATAAGGGTGCTTTTCTCGAGATAATTTTCAAGTATAACCTTGTCACCAACTCTTTTATTTTTAATTTTCTCTTGTTTAGAATCTTATCCACCAATTCTAAAGTGTAACAATCCCGATTGTTGTTTTGCGCACTTGTAATCTGAAACATGTTTTGAGATTTTGTATTAGTTTATATAATCATTTTAGACTTGCAGGGAAGATTTTAGTTAGGATTCGAAGGGCTCAAGTGGATTTTAGCATTCCATGGGGCAAGATTGAAAAATCAAAAAAAAAAAACAAATCACCCATTGTGCTCCAGTGCGTAAGATTTTGCATCCCATGTCGCATGCCCTTTCGCATGACAAAGGCTTTTTTTTCTCCTTTTTTGTGTAACGACCCGACTGGTCATTTTGAGCATTGCGTCCAGCTCGACAAGTTAAGGTCAAGAGTAGCTTCACACAGTATATTATGACTTGCGTGCATCACCGGTTCGGGTTTTTGAGAGGTTCAGAAAGTATTTTTAGAAGTGACTCTCATTTGAGAAGTTCGAAGTTGAAGGAATTGATCAAGGTTTGACTTTTGAGTATTTGACCTCGGATCGAAGTTTCGATGGTTCGGGTAGGTACGGATGGTGATTTTTGACTTGGGCGCATGCTCGAAATTTTATTTAGATGTTTCTAAAAGGTTTTGGCATCATTTGACGGAAGTTGGCAATTTAAAGGTTTAGAATTTTCCTAGGTTTGACCATAGTTTGACTTTAAGACTATCGGGTCCAGATTTTTGGTTTCCGAACTTGGAATAGGTCTGTTTCATCATTTGGAAATTGCCTGCAAATTTGGTGTCATTTGGAGTTGATTTGATATGGTTCGAACGCTCGGTTGCGATTCTAGAAATTCTTGAAGTTCATTGCAATTTTCATGTGTTTTGGCATCCGATTCGTAGTTCTAGAGGTTATTTTGGTGTTTTGATTACGCGAGCGAGTTCGTGTTATGTTTTTAGACTTGTGTGGGTGTTTCGTTTGGAGCCTTGGGGGCTCGGGTGAGTTTCAGATTAGCTCGGAGTGTTTTTTTAAATTTTTGTGTGCTGCTTCTGGTTTCTTCGCATTTGTGATGTTTTGGTCGCAAATGCGGCTATCGCATTTGCGAAGTAGCCTCGCATTTGCGACGATGGACTAGGGCAGGGGAGTTTGCATTTGCGATTAAGCAGCTCCGCATTTGTGACACAAATAGTCGCTTTTGCGAAATCTCTGAGCTCGCATTTGCGACTTTGACAGAGTTGGTCAGCCTTCGATTTTGCGATACCTTTGTCGCATTTGTAACATCGTATTTGCGATTTGGTTGTCGCAAATGCGACATCTGAGGCTGATATTAAGACTTCCATTTCTGGACATAGCTTCATTTTATCATGTTTTGAACTCTAGCCTCGGTGGAGGCGGATTTGTTGAGGGATTTCATACCAAATCATTGGGTAATGTAACGACCCGGCCGGTCGTTCTGTAAGATTTACCCCTGCTTTCCCTATTTCTTATTTATCGTGTGTTGCTTAGCCTAATTTTGTCGTGTTGAGTCGGTTGGTTCGGGTTCGGAGTGGTTGTGGTGAGAAATGAGACACTTAGTCTCTTAAGTTGGCCTTATGATTAGAAAAGTCAACCGGAAGTTGACTATTAGGTAAACGATCTCGGAATGGGGGTTTGGTGGACCAGATAGCTTCGTTAGGTGATTTGGGACTTAGGAGTGTGTTCGGAACGTCATTCGAAGGTCCGGAGTAGAATTAGGCTTGAATTGGCGAAATTTAGTTTTTGGCAAATTCCGGTCGGCAGTGGAAAATTAGTTATCGGGGTCGGAATGGAATTCCGGAAGTTGGGACAGGTTCATAGTGTCATTTTGGATGTGTGTGCAAATTTTCAGGTCATTCGGACGTGTTTTAGTTGGTTTCGGCATCGTTGGCGAATTTCGGAAGCTTAGGAATCCTTAGGATTGAATCATGGATTAAATTGGTGTTATGGTGATATTTTGAGTGTTCCGAGGGTTCGACTGATGTTATATAAGGTATTTGTATTTTTGGTTGGGGCCCGGAGGGGCTCGGGTTGATTTTGGATGGCCGTCGGAAAGTTTGAAAGTTGGAAATTCTGCTGGTGTGTTGTTGTTCTCGTGTTCCGCACCTGCGAAAGGGTGGTTGCAGGTGCAGCCATCGCAGGTGCGCTTTGTTCATCACAGGTGTGGAGGTTGGTTGGCTGGGGTTGCTTTGCAGGTGTGGATGGTGAGTCGCACCTGCAAGCCTGTAGGTGCGGCAGTTGGATCGCAGGTGCGGAAGGAGGACTTTAAGTAAAATCCGCAGGTGCGGACCTTTGGTCGCTAGTGCGGGGGACGCAGATGCAGAAGCTGGGCTGCACGTGCGGAACACCTGGGCAGAGCATATAAATACTTGTCTTCGCAAGTTTTAGCCATTTTCATCATATTTTCATACGGGCTGAGGCTTTTGGGAGCAAATTGAAGAGGGATTTCAAGAGATTTCTGTGGAGGTAAGTTTGTTGGACCTAAAAATCGATTCTATGTTGATATTTGATGGATTAAGCATGGAATTAGTGAAATTTAATGGTATAAATTGGGGGTTTAGGGCTTGGGAATTTGAGACTTAAAATTGAGGAATTGAGGGGTCATTTGTAGTTGGATTTTGATGCATTTTATATATATAGACTCGGGAGAGGATGAGGATTCTTGTGATGTGATTTTTATATAATTCTGAGACGTGGGACCGGGGGGTCGGGTTTGGCCAATTTTGGGAATTTTGGTTAAATTTGATAATTTTCGAGTGGGCTTTGTTCCTTTAGCGTATGTTGATGATATTAATCTGGTTTTGGTTAGATTCGGAGCAATCGGGAGCCGATTCGAGAGGCAAGAGCATCTCAGATTAGTATTTGGGCCGGTTTGAGGTAAGTAATGACTGTAAATCTTGTCCCGAGGGTATGAAACCCCGGACTTTGTATTTTATCACTATTTTTGGAGTGGCGCACATGCTGGATGACGAGTGTGTGGCATGCATTGATAGGGGATTGTGACTTGGTTCGTCCCGTGGAAACTATTGAGTTGCGTATTTGATTCTAAATCATATGGTATTTCATGTTTTAAAGATTATTACTATGTTTTTGGGTGGAATGCAGTATTTAGGCCTCGTGCCATGTATTTGGACCCCTTGGGGGATATTATTGCTATTCCTCACTGTGTTGACTTTTGATTTACACTCAGTCATATTATGTATAACTAATTTCGAAACTCAGTCTTATTTATAATATTTTGAGATATAAAATGATATTTTGGGTCGAGTACCCAGTTTTACTGACAACCCGAGTGGCTTTTCGAGAGATTTCAAACTGAGTGTGGCCGAGGGCCTATATTGTAAGGATACTATGGGATCGGGCTGCACGCCACATCATGTTACATTGTTTATGATATATGAGAGGCTGAGAGCCTGAGTGATTATGCCACGAGATGGCTTGATATTAGCGCTTGGGTTGTAGGAACCCCTCCAGAGTCTGTACACATACCCAGTGAGCGCAGGTACCTATTAAGTGCGAGTGCCGAGTGATAAGTGATTGGGAGGCATGAGTGACTGTGAGGTTGCCCGAGGGGCTAATACCGAGTGATGGTGAGGCATGCTGAGTGACTGATTCTAAGGGATGCTATGCCCAAGGGGCGATTTATGAAATATGTTTTTCCCGAGAGGCTATTTATGATTTCTATCATTCTTGTATTAAATTATCTTGATTTATATGGAATTTGTGAGAAGGCACATTTTAAATGATATTTTACTGAGATTGACTTTTAAATGTTATAAGGCATCGTATTTGTGTTTTCTGAAAGAAGGAGTTCATTTTTGTGCAATTATGCCTGCTTTTACGTGTTTCGTTGCCTTAAACATTATTTACTTTTATTACTACTGAGTTGGTGTACTCACATTACTCCCTGCACCTTGTGTGCAGATTTAGGTACTGGGTCTGAGCGCTAGCTAATTTTCGCATTCTAGTTGGATCTTTGTTCGGGATTTTGAGGTAGCTGTTTGGCATCCGCAGCATGCCCTCCTTCCCTTCTTATCTTGTTATTTGATATCATTTCCTAGAACTGGTTGTAGTAAAGAAATAGTAGTACGTTGTATATGTTGTAGATGCTCATGAAGGTTGACTCCAGGTTTTGGGGCGGTGTATAAACTATTTTATTATTTTTTGTTGTTTTAGCTGTTAAACCGAAAGAATTATGGAATATCAAATAGTCTTGAATTTAAGGGAAAGTCCTTATGTTATTTCGCAGTGGATTGGCTAGCCTAGTATCGTGATAGGCGTCATCCGACCAACTTAGTATTTAGGGTCGTGACAAGTTGGTATCAGAGCCCTAGGTTAGATAGGACTCATCGGTCATGGGCAGGTGTAGTAGAGTCTTGCGGATATGTACGGAGACGTCTGTACTTATCTTCGAGAGGCTACAGAACCCTTAGGAAAAAAAATCTCACATTCTTGAATTCTGTCGTGCGAATCTGTTGATTCCTGAAACTAAACTTCTGTTGTTTTCATTCTCTCACAGATTGTGAGGACTCGCGTTACCGATCAGGGTGACCAGACACCAGCTAGACCAGCGAGAGGTCGAGGCCGCGGTCGAGGCCATGGCAGAGGGAGGGGTGTGGTCCGCGTAATAGCCGAGGCAGTACCCATAGATCCACCTACTGTTCAGGATCAGGTCCTCGTCGTAGATGATCCAGCGGGACCCGTGCAGGCACCGGCAGTGCCTATTGTGATTCCAGGGCTTCAGGAGACTCTGGCTCAAATTTTGACTGTGTGCACCAGTCTTACACATGCGATCGTTATTTCTTCTACTGCTTCTACTTCTTAGGCCAGGGGAGGCACTCAGACTCCAGCTGCCCTGTACACCTGAGCAGGTTATTCAGGGGTTTCAGACCTCGGAGGCATTCCCAGCCCAGATAGTTGCCCCATCTCAGGATTTTGTAATTCTAGTCATGCCAGATGATAAGCAGCGCAGGTTGGAGAGATTTGGTAAACTTTAGCTTCCGACATTCAGTGGTGTTGAGGGCGAGCATGTCCAAGGTTTCTTGGACAAGTGTCAGAGGATGCTTCGTACTGCAGGGATACTAGAGACCAGTGGGGTCTCGTTTACTACCTACCAGTACTCAAGGGCTGCTTTTACTTGGTGGAAGTCTTATGAGATGCGTAGGCCTGTTGGTGCAGCACCCCTTACTTGGAAACAATTCTCCACTCTCTTCTTAGAGAAATATGTTCCCCAGTCTCATAGAGAGGAGCTGCGTAGGCAGTTTGAGCAGCTGCGCCAGGGTGAGTTGACAGTGATACAGTATGAGATGAGGTTTTCAGAGCTATCCCGTCATGCCACAGAGTTGGTTCCTACCGAGAGAGAGAGAGGATTGGGAGGTTCGTGGATGGCCTTACTTATCAGCTTCATATTCTGATGACCAGAGAGAGAGAGTTTTAGGTGCTACTTTCGAGCAGGTTGTTGATGTGGCTCGAGATATTGATTCAGTTCGCCGCCAGGAAAGAGAGGAGAGGGAGGCCAAGAGGCCTCGTGGATCTGGTAGTTTCAGTGATGCTCCTTCCAAAGGACAGTTTCAGCATCATAGAGGCCATTCATTCAGGCCTCCTCAGCCACTCCGCCCAGCCTATAGTGGTGCATTTTCCGGGCATGGTCCCCGCAGTTCTCATTCAGGCCGTTCTTCATTCAGTGCCCTTCCAGCCTAGAGTGCATCTCGAGCACCATTAGTTCAGGGTTCCTCTATGCATGGTTCTTCTAGTGGCTATTCTAGCGCTAGGGGTTTCTTTCAGTCCCCGTCTCCAGCTCCAGGAGTTGCTTCGAGTGTGGAGAGTTTGGACATGTATGGAGGTAGTGCCCTCGTCTCCTTGGTGGGTCTTCTCAACAGAGGGTCCAGCCCTCGACTTTAGCTTCAGTTACTTCACCACCCGCCCAGACAGCTAGGGGTGGGGGTCAGACCGCTAGGGGCCGCCCTAGAGGGAGAGGTCGTGCAGGTGGAGGTCACGCTCGTATTTATGCACTTCCAGCTAGGCCAGATGCTATGGCCTCAGATGCAGTGATCACATGTATTGTCTCGGTCTGTCGCCGAGATGCTTTGGCCTTATTTGACCCTGGTTCTATGTATTCCTATATTTCATCATATTTTCCCATTTTCTAGATATGCCTTGTGAGTGTCTAGTTACATCGGTTCATGTGTCGACTCTGGTGGGCGATACTATCGTTGTGGACCATGTGCATCGGTCATGTGTGATATCTATTGGAGGTCTGGAGACCCGAGTGGACCTATTGTTACTTAGCATGGTTGATTTTGACATAATATTGGGCATGGATTGGCTATCTCCGTGTCATGCTATTCTTGATTGGCACGCTAAGACCGTGACCTTAGCTATGCCAGGATTTCCGAGGGTTTTGTGAGGGATGTCAATGTTGAGATTCCTACTATTGATTCTGTCCTTGTGGTCCGTGACTTTTCGGACGTGTTTCCTATAGACCTGCCAGGCATGCCACCTGACAGGGATATTGATTTCGGTATTGATCTGGTGCTAGGCACTCAGCCTATTTCTATTCCACCTTATCGTATGGCACCAACAGAGTTGAAGGAATTGAAGGAGCAGCTTCAGGAACTCCAAGATAAGGGGTTCATTCGGCCTAGTGTGTCACCTTGGGGTGCACCAGTGTTGTTTGTGAAGAAGAAGGATGGTTCCATGAGAATGTGTATTGACTACAGGCAGTTGAACAAGGTTACAGTCAAGAATAAGTATCCTTTGCCTCGTATTAATGATTTGTTTGACTAGCTTCAGGGAGCCAAGGTGTTCTCTAAGATTGACTTGAGATCCGGGTATCATCAGCAGAAGATTCGTGATTATGATATTCCCAAGATAGCTTTCAGGACTCATTATGGTCACTATGAGTTTATGGTAATGTCTTTTGGGCTGATCAATGCCCCAGCAGCGTTCATGCATTTGATGAACATCGTGTTTCAGCCATATCTGGATTCCTTTGTTATTGTGTTCATTGATGACATCCTAGTGTATTCTCGTAGCTAGGAGGAGTACGTTTAGCATTTGAGAGTGGTTGTACAGAGATTGAGGGAGGATAAGCTTTATATAAAGTGTGCGAGTTTTGGCTTAGCTCAAAAGATCTTAGGGCGCGTGGTGTCCAGTGAGGGTATTCAGGTTGATCCGAAGAAGATAGAGGCGGTGCAGAGTTGGCCCAAGCTGTCCTCAGCTACAGAGATTAGGAGTTTCCTTGGTTTTGCGGGGTATTACCGTCGCTTTGTGGAGGGATTTTCTTCTATTGCTTCTCGCTTGACCAAATTGACCCAGAAGGGTGCTCCGTTCAGGTGGTCGGACAAATGTGAGGAGAGCTTTCAGAAGCTCAAGGCTGTATTGACCTCAGCTCCAGTGTTAGTATTGCCATCAGCTTGAGGTTCTTATACCGTATATTGTGATGCCTCGAGGATAGGCATCAATTGTGTTTGATGCAGGAGGGTAGGGTGATTGCCTACGCCTCGCGCCAGTTGAAGACTCATGAGAAGAATTACCCAGTGCATGATCTCGAGCTAGCAGCCATTGTTCACGCCTTGAAGATTTGGCATCATTATTTGTATAGGGTGCATTGTGAGGTTCTCACTGATCACCGTAGTCTGCAGCATCTGTTTAAGTAGAAGGATCTGAATTTGTGCTAGAGGAGATGGTTGGAGCTCCTCATGGACTATGATATCACTATCCTATACCATCCGGGGAAGGCCAATGTAGTGGCCGATGCCTTGAGTCGCAGAGTAGAGAGTTTAGGGAGTCTAGCATATCTTCCAGCAGTAGAGAGACCTTTAGCACTTGATGTTCAGGCCTTAGCGGGTCAGTTGGTGAGATTGGATCTATTTTGTGATAAATGGCGGAATTTGATACATGGATGTTTAATAATGAAGACTTTGGAGTGCTTGTGGATGGTGTGCCACATGGGTGGGTGTTGGCTTGTATAGCCTCCAGGTCTTATCTTTATGACCGAATCAGAGAGCGTGTAATGACCTGACCGGTCATTTTGAAATCTAATGCATTGTTCGGTAGTTTGAGGGCATGTGTAGCTTCATTTCAAGTATTATGACTTGTAAGTGCGGTTGGAATTGAATTTCGGGAAGTTCGGAGTCGAATTGGAAAGAAAATTCTCATTTCGGAAGCTTTAAGTTGGAAGAATTGACTAAGATTGGATTTTTGAGTAAACGACCTCAGAATCAGGATTTGAAGGTTCCAGCAGGTTTGTATGATGATTTTGGACTTGGGCGTATGTTCGGAACGGGTTTTGGACGGCCCGGGAGCGTTTCAGCGTATATTGTAGAAGTCAGCATTTTAGAAGAAATTTCATAAGTCTGGGTTGAAGTGCATTTCAGTGATATTGATATCCGTTTGGGATTCCGAGTATGGGAATAGCTCCGTATGGTGATTCTGGAGTTGAGAGCGCGATCGAAAGTGAATTCAGAGGCTCGTAGGTTATTTTGAAGTCATTTGGCTAAAGATAGAAATTTCAAGGTTTTCGAGAAATCCGACCGGTAGTGGAAATTTTGATATCGGGGTCAGAATGCGATTCCGAAAGTTAGAGAAGGTCCGTAATGTTGAATGTGACTTGTGTGCAAAATATGGGGACAATCGGACGTGATTTGATAGGTTTTGGAATCAGATGTGGAAGTTTGAAATTTCAAAGTTCATAAAGCTTGAATTGGAGAGTGATTCGTGGTTTCGACGTTGTTTGATGTAATTTCAGGCCTCGAGCAGGTTTGTGGGATGTTATGGGATTGAGTCGTGTGATTGGACGGGGTCCCGGGGGCCTCGGATGTGTTTCGTGGTGGTTTCGGGTCAATTTTAGGTGATTTGCTGTTGCTGGTTTGCCGGTGTCGAGGTTGTTCTTCGCGAACGCGGAGGGCCTCATGCGTTCGCGAAGAAGGAAATTTTGAGGCAGCTGGATTTGTCCTTCATGAACGCGTGGTGGTGGACGCGAGCGCGTAGGGGTCGGCTGGGCTCTCTACACGAACGCGTTGTAAGAAATGCGAACACATAGAAGGAAATGGGAGTTCGAGGCTTGGGGTCGTTGGCTTATGCGAATGCGGAGTAGGGCATGCAGAGTAGGAGGTATAGGGAAGCTGGCCATCGCGAACGCGTTCGTTGGGGTGCGAACACGTAGAGTAAAATGTTGGGCCTGGATTTCTGGGCTTCGCGAACGCGGTGGAGCAGATGTGTTCGTGAAGAAGGATGGGCAGCACCTAGGAAAATTGTTTTAAATCGGGGGTTGAGTTCATTTCACCCATTTTTCACACGCCTAGGGAGATATTGGAAGGCTTCAAAGGGGGGTTTTCATCAAGCAACTCTAGGTAAGTGATTTCTTCCAGTTTTTGAGTTAAATACTTGAGTTATACATGGATTAGACATCAAAAACTGTGGAAATTTGGGAATCTTGATTAAAAACCTAGAATTTGCATTCTTGGATTTTGACAGCGAATTTGAGCATGAAATTGTAAGAGAATTATAAATTTAAGTTCGTAAAGTTATGGGTAATCGTTATCTTCGGAAAATTTAGGAATCCGGGCATGTGGGCCTGAGCGCAATTTTGTCAACTTTCCGAGTGGAGTTAGGAATTTATATGAACTGAATGGTTGTGCGTATTAGAGTATATTTTCATTGGTTTTCCCGTTATTTGGATAGTTTTTGGGTGTTGTGCATCAATTTGAGTCGTCGGAAGGGCTTGGAGACCGGTTATGAATCTTCGGAACGAGGTAAGTCTCCTTTCTAACCTTGTGATGGGCGATTGTCCCCATAGGTGAAATAATTGAATAAGTGCTACTATTTGTGGGGGACTACGTACGCACGAGGTGACGGGAGTCCGTGCGTAGCTACTATTATGCTTGTGTCTGGGTAGGCTAGGACCCACTAGCATGCTTTACTTGTTGTACTTGTAATTTTGCTAATGAAAGTAGACTGTTGATATTACCAAATTAGTAACTGAATACCTAAGAAGGTTGAAGTTAATCATCTAGCAAGAGAATTGATTTTTCCTAGGATAATTGTTTTCCTGATAACACATGTTTTATTTGCCGTACTTGTAACCTTATTGATAAATTTATAATATTTAAACCTTATTGAACTTGGAGAATGAATTTCTAGAAAGGAGTTAAATACCATCTTCGTGTCCATTGAAAGAGAATTTTATCACTTCCTTGAGTAACTGTTTTCCTGATAAAATGTGAATTTATTGTGTGAATATCTGTATTTATGAGTACCTGAGTCGCATGCATGATTCGCGAGCAGGGTAACTCTTTTATTTATATATGACCACGTCGCATGATCGATTCGCGAGCGGGGTAATAGATGCATCTATGGTTCGAGCCGTTCGACCCTTCGGCAGTGCACATTTTATTATTGTTGGTTCGCGTCGTTCGACCCTTAGGCATTGCTTACGCATGATATTTACTGCGTACTTGCTGTGATTTTTACCCGATTACTGGCCTGGAAATTATAAATTGTCAACTGAAATGACAAAGATTTAAAAATTTAAATGTGAAAGAAGTTGCTATTTCCTGTCACTACTTATTAAATTGTCTATGATATCCATGCTTGGTGTCGACCTTGATTTTATTAAATTGACCTCTAGCAAGTGTCAAATTCAACCTCTCGTCACTACCGCTTCGAGGTTAGGCGGGATACTTACTGAGTACACGTTATTTTTGTACTCATACTACACTTGATGTGCATTTTTATTGCACAGGTACATTCATAGAGAGTGGCCCTGCTTGACGCAGTGATGCGGCTGACTTGGAGAATTAGACAAGCTGCACCATCCGGAGATGACCCGCAGCCGACAGAGTCTGCCTCAGATATATTGTATTTTATTTTAAATTCCTTGTCGAGTTTGTACTCCGGACAAGTATTGTAGTATAGGTATAATTCTTAGAAATTTGCTCATGCACTTGTGACACCGGGTTCTGGGATGATTGGGATGTATTGGTAAATGAATTGTCGAAATATCGATAGTTGCTCAGAAAATTTTATTTGATTATTGTAAAACGAAACGAAAAGTAACGATTTCGAAACAGTAAAATAGAAATTTAATTTAACTATTTTGTGCTGACTTGCCAGACAGCGGTGTCCGGCGCCATCACGAACTTAATGGATTTTGGATTGTGACAACGTGGTATCAGAACACTAGGTTCCCTTAGTTCTCACGAGTCATGAGCAAGTTTAGTAGGGTCTTGCGGATCGGTACGGAGACGTCTGTGCTTATCTTCGAGAGGCTACAGGGCTGTTAGAAGTACTTTACTTCTTGATTCCTTATCGTGCGATTTGATTTCTTTGAGGTTTATGCCTATGTTTCCTTTCCTACTCAATCTTACGTGTTGCGAAGCGCTTGCTACAAATCAAAAATTGAGGAATTGTAATGGTAACTCAGATGAGGTGCGGGATGTTTCTCCCTACAAAGTTGATTGGGGCTATTGCCATTTCCCTGCGGAAGGATATTGTGTTGTTTTAGCACAGTAGTTGTATTCTTGAGAGCTTCGAGGCTATGCCCAGGTTGCTATGACGCTTATGATCGGTTATCACACGGTGTTGATGTGATAGTGGGATTCTTGCCCACCTGTCGGGGCAGTGAATGACATGAAAGGAGGTCTTCTCAGAGGAAATACCATTGGACTATGAATGATCGAGTTCGGGTTGCTAAAGTAGTAAGGCTTGGTGTTTTCAAGTGAGGTGGAATCTTCACCTGCGATGTGGTATCATTGTCTTTGATAGAATAGAAGGTGTTAAGTTCGCCGGTGCTATGGCTTCTTCAGTTGCATTGGGTCAGAGTGTTGTGAAGTAATATTGAAGAAGCGGTTGTCAGAGATCGTGGTGTGCGGTGGTTCAGGACTGAATATGTATTTTTAATGTAGGAGATTCGAGAAAGATGATCTTCGGAAAGGTTTGAATCTATGGTGATCTACTGGTTTAAGAGCCATAGAGAATGATATTGAATTGAGGCAACAATTGGGCAACATACGATGAAGGAAGACATATGAGAAGTGTCAGGTGGAGGATAAATTTCTAAAGAGCCAGGTGTAAGAAATGGAAGTCAGGTAGTTGCTTAAAGGAGTGAGTTAACTTAAGTGGGAGAGGGGCAGCATAGCATATGAGTTCTGTGGTAAGATAGATGCTCATCTTGAGGAGAAGTTTGGAGTGATTTGAGGATTTTAGTGGACGGTGATTGGGTCCACGGGCTTAAATTGAAAGGTTGGTTATTACGGCGAAAGATTGGATGCAACGGAAAAGGGGGTTTTCTGACTTGAAGAAGGATGCAACATAGCGGTGAATTGCAAAATATTGTCGTGCATTTAGTTGATGTCCATAAGTAGTGAACGGGCTGGTGCAGTTGGTGAATGGGGATGGGCTTAGGATGTAATATTGAGGTCGAGCAGTTTTTCCCGTGAAGCAACGTGGGAGGATGTCGGCATGCAATTTCCATAGGTGGGTTATCTCTTGTGAGCAGGTTAGCGGTCGTGTGGTTGGCAAGTTTCTGCGAGGAATTCTAGTGGCTATTCGGTAGGAGGACGAATATGTGAATGATGCTAGAGAATTTGAGTATTCATGGAATGCTAAGAGGAGAATTTAGAAGGATTTGACGGGTTGGTTGAGCAAGATCATGTCAGCAATGAAGAAAGAATTTTGGTGGGGTCCAGAGTGGTGCAAGGAGTAGCTTTAGGCTAAGTGGGAGAGTCCCACCGCCTGCAATTGGGTTGTAGGATTATCTTCTCATGGGGTTGCGGATTATCAGCATATTAGCAAGTTATTACAACTAAGGGGAAAAGAGTAAAATGGTATCGCGCATGGGATTTGATAAATGTGTGCAAAAGTTGGCCCTATTGGACTAGGGTTAGGCTTTGGAAGATTCAGAATTTATGCTTAATGCATAGGCGAGTTATAAGGGTAGTGACTCAGTCACGTGCTTCATTGAAAGGGTGTTCGTGCGATAGAAGAGCCTTGGAGTTGATTGTATTCGGTCCAAGTCAGAGTGGGTGACTCTCAATAGTGGTGCTAATGAATTCAAAAGTTAAGAATGCGGTGCTTAAGGATTTCATGTCCGCAGTATGGCTAAGCATCGGGCCTTGCAACAAAGTATGATAGGAGGCCTGAAATATTCCATGATGTTTTCGGCTTGTAGTATAGTATTGGAGGAATGAGAGAAATAGACTCCGTACTTGTAGGAAGATTTCCAGGATGGGTATATCAGTCGAAGATGTGAATGCGCGAGCAAGGAGGGCATGATATGGTTCATGGGTTTGGAGACAATGTGGTTTCGTGATATATGGTCGCTCAAGAGGAGGGCGGATTTGAGTTCACAATGTTTGGATGATGCTATTATTATTTCTAAGCCAAGTAAATGATAAATTAGAAGAAAATAGATTGGTTAGCCATGGTTGAAATGGAACATGTACGACAGTGATCAGTTCCTTTATTGTGATTAAGTTATGCATGTGGTGTGTGCCCGTGTGCGCGAGGCTTGTCGTCCGCCATAATAGATTTTATTTGGAAGCATTCAAGTATTATGGCTTGTCAGGAGTAGGCGGATCCCGGAAGGATTATGGTGGTGTAGACTGTTCCTTGAGGATTTGCCTGTTTTGTGATTATGAGAATTCACTCGTGTGTTCTTATGGTTCTATTGAATTGAGGTAAGTAAAAGGTTTCTATATGATGAAGTGTTCACCCTATTAGTGGTTTAGGAGTTATGATGTAATTCTTGCGCTATTTCATATTGGCATGTCAGGTGTAGTAAGCAGTATGGAAATGGAAGTAAGGATCGAGGTTGCGGTTCGGTGTTAACAAGGATGTCATGAGCTCGGATGAGCAAGAAAAAAAAGGGGATTTAAATGTTTAGAGTAATCTTGTGTTGTCTTGAGTGTCACCTGAGATCGGTGTTTGGTGAAAGAGGCTTTGCATCCTGGTTATGGTTCTTGATTTGTTTTACAGAGTTAGTGTGGTCGGTGGTATGGATGTGCAGACTTGTTACCTTGTGAGGAATGACATGGGAGCATGACCACGGGAAGATTGTATAAGTGTGACATGTAGTCACTTAATGGATTGAAGATTGAGAGTGAGTATAAAGAAGTGTAATATTGCTTATTTGAGAATTTATGCCTGGAAGGCGTTCGGTTCATTTGGTAGTGGATTGTTGGGTGTTTGTACCAGCTATGATGGTTGTTCATGTGTATTATGAGAGGAAGTGGGTTAATATGGACCCATGTAAGGCTATCAGTCTAGTGCAGTACGAGCGAGATCGGCTTGAGGGTTGTGAATGGATTCAAATATTATTGTGGGCTCCATGTGAGTCAGGTGTGTTCATTTTAGTATGGCGCTTCTCAAGGAGGGGTGTTGGAATATCAGATGTTGTTCCGTCTTCGTCCAATTCATGTAATGTTATGTTGTGCCATGTGAGTTGTGAAACGGCTTGATAATTTCCTACGTGTTGAGTTTCCATGTAGTGATGAGGTTATGTGAGAAAGAGAGATCTTGAGATTCAGAGTATATATATCGCACCCTAGTTGTGCTCGAGTTTTGTAGCGTATGGCTCTATTAGTCTCCCCAGGATGGTATTATGCACTTAGTGTGCTTGTGACTGATATTCTATATTTGGTGATAATGAGAAATTTAGCTCGGTGTGTATATCCTTATGTGAATTTTATGTGTGGATCAGGTGGCACATCGCCACGGGTAAGTTGCTTGGATCAGGTTGCACGCCGCAACGGTGTGATGTTGAGTATGGTTCCCTATATTTATTTTTCTTGTGTTCTGCTTCCTATTTTCTGAGGAAAGTTCATTTTAGCTGCGTCAGTTGAGTAGTCCCTTCCTGAGTCATTTCTTTGTGTATCATGTTCGAGTTGTGGCCCATTGGCACATTGTGGCATCATTTGAGATTTTGGCAGAATCTGGGGGTGACTTATGGCCAGAACAGTTCATACTAGGTGAGACGAGATTATTGGATCAAGTATCAATGTGATAAGATTATGTGAAGTGTATTAAAGGACAGATACCATTATTCGGTTCATAATGAGGTGATGATTCTAGTCAAGAGGAGAGATTCAATGATTTGTTAACTCTGCAGTTGGTTATGAATTCATGCACATCTCCTCCATTGTGGTGGTACCGTAAGAGTTATAACAGGACTTATATATATGTCATAAGGTTCATTGGGAGCATCAGATTCGTAGAATTTTGGCTATTAAGATCAGGGAATGTCATTATGGTTAAATGAGTAATTATGCGGTGAATGATGTTAATTCAGCAAAGGTATGCAGCCATGTTCTGGTACATCGTGTGGTGATTGATACGATGTTCATATATTAGAAACAGGCCTGGCAGAGAATTTCGGGTGTTGGAATTGGGTTCCGAGCTTATTGTATGGATAATAGAGGATATCTTCAGATTTGATCGAGCTGGCGTGCTCAACTGGGTTGTGGTAACACGGGCAGGTGAACGAGGTGTTAAACAGTGATTTCAGACAACTCCAGAGCAGTTCTTAGCACGTTCGAGGACGAACGTATGCTTAAGTGGGGGAGAATGTAACGAACCGACCGGTCATTTTGAGATCTAAAACATCGTTCGGTAGTTTGAGGGCATGAGCAGCTTCATTTCAGGTATTATGACTTGTAGGTGCGGTTGGAATTGAATTTCGGGAAGTTCGGAGTCGAATTGGAAGGAAAATTCTCATTTTGGAAGCCTTAAGTTGGAAGAATTGACTAAGATTGGATTTTTGAGTAAACGACCTCAGAATAAGGATTTGAAGGTTCCAATAGGTTCGTATGATGATTTCGGACTTGGGCGTATGTTCGGAATGGGTTTTGGACGACCTGGGAGCATTTCGGCGCATATTGTAGAAGTAAGCATTTTAGAAGAAATTTCATAAGTCTGGGTTGAAGTGCATTTAAGTGATATTGATGTCCGTTTGGGATTCCGAGTCTGGGAATAGCTCTGTATGGTGATTCTGGAGTTGAGAGCACGATCGGAAGTGAATTCGGAGGTCTGTAGGTTATTTTGAAGTCATTTGGCTAAAGATAGAAATTGAAGGTTTTCGAGAAATCCGACCGAGAGAGGAAATTTTGATATCGGGGTCGAAATGCGATTCTGAAAGTTGGAGTAGTTCCATAATGTTGAATGTGACTTGTCTGCAAAATTTGGGGACAATCGGACGTGATTTGATAGGTTTCGGCATCGGATGTAGAAGTTTGAAATTTCAAAGTTCATAAAGCTTTAATTGGAGAGCGATTTGTGGTTTCGGCGTTGTTTGATGTGATTTGAGGCCTCGAGCAGGTTTGTGGGATGTTATGGGACTGAGTCATGTGATTGGACGGGGTCCCAGGGGCCTCGGGTGTGTTTCGGGTCAATTTTGGGTCAATTTTGGGTGATTTGTTGTTGTTGGTTTGCCGGTGTCGAGGTTGTTCTTTGTGAACGCGGAGGGCCTCATGCGTTCGCTAAGAAGGAAAATTTGAGGCTGCTGGATTTGGCCTTCAAGAATGCGTGGTGGTGGATGCGAAAGCGTGGTGGTGAACGCGAACGCGAACGCGAAGAGGTCGGCTGGGCTCTCTACGCGAACGCGGCGTCAGAAACGCGAACGCATAGAAGGAAATGGGAGCTGGGGGCCTGGGGTCATTGGCTTATGCGAACGTGGAGTGGGGCGTGTGGACGCGGAGGTATAAGGAAGCTGGCCATCGCGAACGCGTTCGTTGGGGGTGCGAATGCATAGATTAAAATGTTTGGCTTGGATTTCTGGGTTTCGCGAACGCGGTGGAGCAGATGCGTTCGCGAAGAAGGATGTGAAGCACCGGGGCAGATTGTTTTAAATTGGGGGTTGAGTTCATTTCACCCATTTTTCACACGGCTAGGGCGATTTTGGAAGGCTTCAAAGGGGGATTTTCATCAAGCAACTCTAGGTAAGTGATTTTTTCCCATTTTTGAGTTAAATACTTGAGTTACATGGATTAGACATGGAAAACTGTGGAAATTTGGGAATTTTGAAGAAAAAACTAGAATTTGCATTCTTGGATTTTGACCACGAATTTGAGCATGAAATTGTAAGAGAATTATAAATTTGAGTTCGTAAAGTTATGGTTAATCGTTATCTTCGGAAAATTTAGGAATCCGGGCATGTGGGGCCGAGGGCAATTTTGTCAACTTTCCGATCGGAGTTAGGAGTTTATATGAACTGAATGGTTATGCGTATTAGAGTATATTTTCATTGGTTTGCCCCTTATTATGATAGATTTTGGGCGTTGTGCATCAATTTGAGTCGTCGGAAGGGCTTGGAGGCCGGTTATGAATCTTCAGAGCGAGGTAAGTCTCCTTTCTAACCTTGTGAGGGGGTATTGTCCCCATAGGTGAACTAATTGAATAAGTGCTACTATTTGTGGGGTTCTACGTACGCACGAGGTGACGGGAGTCCGTGCGTAGCTACTATTATGCTTGTGTCTGGGTAGGCTAGGACCCACTAGCATGCTTTACTTGTTGTACTTGTAATTTTGCTAATGAAAGTAGACTGTTGATATTACCAAATTAGTAACTGAATACCTAAGAAGGTTGAAGTTAATCATCTAGAAAGAGAATTGATTTTTCCTAGGATAATTATTTTCCTGATAACGCATGTTTTATTTTCTGTACTTGTAACCTTACTGATAAATTTATAATATTTAAATATTATCGAACTTGGCAAATGAATTTCCAGAAAGGAGTTAAATACCATCTCCGTGTCCATTAAAAGGGAATTTTATCACTTCCTTGAGTAACTGTTTTCCTGATAAAATGTGAATTTATTGTGTGAATATCTTTATTATGAGTACCTGAGTCGCATGTATGATTCGCGAGCAGGGTAACTCTTTTATTTATATATGACCACGTCGCATGATTGATTCGCGAGCGGGGTAATAGATGCATCTATGGTTCGAGCCGTTCGACCCTTCGACAGTGCACATTTTATTATTGTTGGTTCGCGTCGTTCGACCCTCGGCATTGGTTGCGCATGATATTTACTGCGTACTTGCTATGATTATTACTCGATTACTGGCCTGGAAATTATAAATTGTCAACTGAAATGACGAAGATTTAAAAATTTAAATGTGAAAGAAGTTGTTATTTCCTGTCACTACTTATTAAATTGTCTATGATATCCATGCTTGGTATCGACCTTGATTTTATTAAATTGACCTCTAGCAAGTGTCAAATTCGACCTCTCGTCACTACCTCTTCGAGTTTAGGCGGGATACTTATTGAGTACACGTTGTGTTTGTACTCATGCTACACTTGTTGTGCATTTTTATTGCACAGGTACATTCATAGATAGTGGCCCTGCTTGACGCAGTGATGCGGCTGACTTGGAGACTTAGACAAGCTGCACCATCCGGAGACGACCCGCAGCCGACAGAGTCTGCCTCAGATGTATTGTATTTTATTTTAAATTCCTTGTCGAGTTTGTACTCCGGACAAGTATTGTAGTATATGTATAATTCTTAGAAATTTGCTTATGCACTTGTGACACCGGGTTCTAGGATGATTGGGATGTATTTGTAAATGAGTGTCGAAATATCGATAGTTACTCAGAAATCTTTATTTGATTATTATAAAACAAAATGAAAAATAACGATTTTGAAACACTAAAATAGAAATTTAATTTAACTATTTTGTGCTGGCTTGCCCGACAGCGGTGTCCGGCGCCATCACGACCTTAATGGATTTTGGGTCGTGACAGAGCGCCAGTTTGATGACCCACACTTGCTTGTTCTTCAGGATAGGGTTCGGCGAGGTGATGCCAGGGATGTAGTTATTGGAGATGATGGGGTTATGCGGATGCTGGGTCGGATATGTGTGCCTAATGTGGATGAGCTTCGAGAGTTGATTCTAGCAAAGGCCCATGACTCGCGGTATTCCATCCATCCGGGTGCCGTGAAGATGTATCAAGATCTGAGACAGCATTACTGGTGGAGGCGGATGAGGAAGGATATTGTTGATTTTGTAGCTCGGTGTCTCAACTGCCAGCAAGTCAAGTATGAGCACCAGAGGCCAGGTGGATATTCCGGAGTGGAAGTGGGAGCGGTTCACCATGGACTTTGTAATTGGGCTCCCACGTACTTCGAGGAAGTTTGATGCTATATGGGTTATTGTGGATCGGCTGACCAAGTCCGCGCACTTCATTCCTGTTGGTACTACTTATTCTTCGGAGTGGTTAGCTGAGATTAATATCAGGGAGATTGTCCGGTTGCATGGTGTCCCAGTTTCTATCATTTCTGACAGAGGTACTCAGTTCACATCTCAATTTTGGAGGGCCGTGAAGAGGGAGTTGGGTACTCAGGTCGAGTTGAGCACAACATTTCATCCTCAGATGAATGGACAGTCAGAGCGCATTATTCAGATTTTGGAGGACATATTGTGTGTGTGTGTTATTGATTTCGGGGATTCACGGAACCAGTTTCTGCCACTCGCGGAGTTTGCATATAATAATAGTTATCAATCGAGTATCCAGATGGCTCCGTATAAGGCTTTATATGGTAGGAGGTGTAGATCCCCGGTTGGTTGGTTTGAGCCGGGTGAGGCTAGGCTATTGGGCACGGACTTGGTACAGGATGCGTTGGATAAGGCAAAATTGATTTAGGAGCGGCTTCGCATGTCGCAGTCTAGGCAGAAGAGTTATGCGGACCGGAAGGTCCAAGATGTGTCTTTCATGGTTGGGGAGAAGGTGCTACTGAAGGTGTCACCCATGAAGGGTGTTATGCGGTTCGGGAAGAGGCGCAAGTTGAGTCCCCTATTCATTGGGCCTTTTGAGGTGCTTCAGAGAGTTGGAGAGGTGGCTTATAGACTTGCTTTGCCACCCAGCTTATCGAGTGTTCATCCGGTATTTCATGTTTCCATGCTTCGGAAGTATGTTGGTGACCCATCTCATGTTTTGGACTTCAGCACGATTCAACTTGAGGGTGTATGTCATATGAAGTAGAGCCGGTGGCTATTTTGGGTCATTAGGTCAGAAGGTTGAGATCTAAGGATATAGTTTAAGTGAAAGTACAGTAGAGAGAGCAGCCGGTGGAAGAGGCCACTTGGGAGACCGAGTGGGAGATGTGGAGCAGATATCCTCACTTATTGAGGCTCCAAGTATGTTTCTAGACCCGTTCGAGGACGGACGCTTGTTTCAGAGGGGGAGAATGTAACGACCCGGCCGGTCGTTTCGTAAGATTCAACCATGTTTTCCCTATTTCTTCTTTATCGTGTGTTTCTGAGCCTAATTTTGTTGTGTTGAGTCGGTTGGTTCGGGTTCGGAGTGGTCGTTGGGAGAAATGAGACACTTAGTCTCTTAAGTTGGCCTTATGGTTAGAAAAGTCAATCGTAAGTTGACTATTAGGTAAACAATCTCGGAATGGGGGTTTGGTGGCTCAGAGAGCTTCATTAGGTGATTTGGGACTTAGGAGTGTGTTCGGAACGTCATTCGGAGGTCCGGAGTAGAATTAGGCTTGAATTGGCGAAATTTAGTTTTTGGCAAATTCTGGTCGGCAGTGGAAAATTAGCTATTGGGGTAGGAATGGAATTTCGGAAGTTGAAACAAGTTTGTAGTGTCATTTTGGATGTGTGTGCAAATTTTCAGGTCATTCGGACGTGTTTTTGTTGGTTTCGACATCGTTGGTGAATTTCAGAAGCATAGGAATCCTTAGGCTTGAATCATGGATTAAATTGGTGTTATGGTGATATTTTGAGTGTTTGAGGGTTCGACTAAGTTCGGGTGGTGTTATATAAGGTATTTTTATTTTTGGTTGGGGCCCCGAGGGGCTCGGTTTGATTTCGGATGGCCGTCGGAGAGTTTGAAAGTTGGAAATTCTGCTGGTGTGTTGCTGTTCTGGTGTTTCGCACCTGCGGAAGAGGGGTCGCAGGTGCAGCCATCACAGGTGCGCTTTGGTCATCGCAGGTGCGGAGGTTGGCTGACTGGGGTTGCATCGCAGGTGCGGATGGTGAGTTGCACCTGCGAGCCCGCAGGTGCGGCGGTTGGATCGTAGGTGCGGAAGGAGGACTTTAAGTGAAATCCGCAGATGCGGACCTTTGGTCTCTTGTGCGGGGGCCGCAAATGCGGAAGCTAGGACGCAGGTGCGGAACCCCTAGGCAGAGCATATAAATACTTGCCTTCGCGAGATTTAGGCATTTTCTTCATATTTTCATACAGGCTAAGGCTTTTGGGAGCAAATTGAAGAGGGATTCAAGGGATTTCCATGGAGGTAAGTTTCTTGGACCTAAAACTCGATTCTATGTTGATATTTGACGGATTAAGCATGGAATTTGTGGAATGTAATGGTATAAATTGGGGATTTAGGGCTTGGGAATTTAAGACTTAAAATTGAGGGGTCATTTGTAGTTGGATTTTGATGTATTTTATATGTATAGAATCGGGAGAGGATGAGGATTCTTGTGATTTTTTATATAATTCCAAGACGTGGGCCCGGGTGGTCGGGTTTGGCCAATTTCGGGAATTTTAGTTAAATTTGATAATTTTCGAGTGGGCTTTGTTCCTTTAGCCTATATTGATGATATTAATCTTGTTTTGGTTATATTCGGAGCAATCGGGAGCCGATTCGAGAGACAAGAGCATCGCGGATTAGTATTTGGGCCAGTTTGAGGTAAGTAATGACTGTAAATCTTGTCCCGAGGGTATGAAACCCCGGACTTTGTATTTTATCACTATTTTTGAGTGGCGCACATGCTGGATGACGAGTGTATGGCGTGCACTGATAGGGGATTGTGACTTGGTCCGTCCTGTGGCAACTATTGAGTTGCGTATTTGATTCTAAATCATATGATATTTCATGTTTTAAAGATTATTACTATGTTTTTGGGCGGAATGTCGTATTTGGGCCTCGTGCCATGTAGTTGGAACCCTTGGGGGCTTTTACTGCTATTCCTCACTGTGCTGACTTATGATTTACACTCAGTCATATTATGTATCTGATTTCGAAACTTAGTCTTATTTACACTATTTTGAGATATAAAATGATATTTTGGGTCGAGTACCCCATTTTACTGACTGCCCGAGTGGCTTTTTGAGAGATTTCAGACTGAGTGTGGCCGAAGGCCTATGTTGTGAGGATACTATGGGATCGAGCTGCACACCGCAGCATGTTACATTGTTTATGATATGTGAGAGGCCGAGAGCCTGAGTTATTATGCCACGAGATTGCTTGATATTAGCGCTTGGGCTGTAGGAGCCCCTCCGGAGTCTGTACATACCCCTAGTGAGAGCATGTACCTACAGAGTGTGAGTGCAAGTGCTGAGTGCCGAGTGACAAGTGATTGGGAGTCATGGGTGACTGTGAGGTTGCCCGAGGGGATAATACCGAGTGATGGTGAGGCATGATGAGTGACTGATTCCGAGGGATGCTATGCCCGAGGGGCGATTTATGAAATATGTTTTTGCCTGAGAGGCTATTTATGATTTCTATCATTCCTGTATTAAATTATCTTGATTTCTATGGAATTTGTGAGAAGGCACATTTCAAATGATATTTTACTGAGATTGACTTTTAAATTTATAAGGCATCATATCTGTGTTTTTTGAAAGAAGGAGTTCATTTCTGTGCAATTATGACTGCTTTTACGTGTTTCGTTGCCTTAGACATTATTTACTTTCATTACTACTGAGTTGGCGTACGCACATCACTCCCTGCACCTTGTGTGTAGATTCAGGTGTTGGGTCTGAGTGCTAGCTGTTTTTCGCATTCTGGTTGGAGCTTTGTTCGGGATTTTGAGGTAGCTGTTTGGCTTCCGCAGCATGCCCTCTTTCCCGTCTTATCCTGTTATTTGATATCATTTCCTAGAACTAGTTGTAGTAAAGAAATAGTAGTATGTTGTATTGGTTGTTGATACTCATGACGGTTGACTCCAGGTTTTGGGACAGTGTATAAACTATTTTCTTCGTTTTGTTGCTTTAAACTGTTAAACGGAAGAATCTTATGAAATATCGAACAGTCTTGAATTTAACGGAAAGTCCTTATGTTATTTCGCGGTGGATTGGCTAGCCTAGTATCATGATAGGCATCATCACAACCAACTTAGTATTTTGGGGTCGTGATAGGTAAGTACCTCTAGTCAATTTTCAATTGTATTTTGTGATTATACATTAGATTTAACACCTAATTCATCAAAATCTAAAGGAAAATTTGGGAAAAATTGAAAAATCTTTCAAAATGAAAAATGGTGATTTGAAGGACGAATTGATGTCGGAAATTGATAATTTTGGTATGGTTGAACTCGTATCGGAATGGGTGTTCGGGTTTTGTAAATTTCATCGGATTCGTAGGTGCGGGCCCATGTGGTTGACTTTTGCTGACTTTTTGCAAATTGTATAATGATCATAGCTTTGTTAATTGAAATTACTTTCTCTTGCATTGTTTAATGTATTTAAGTCATCTTTGGCTAGATTGAGCCGAGCGGAGGTGAATTTGTAAAGGAAAAAGCTAATTTGAGTATTGATTTGTCCAAATTGAGGTAAGCGTCTTGCTTAACTTTGTGTGGGGAAAACTATCCCTTAGGAATTGAGTAAATTGTGCTATCTTGTTATGTGAAAGCCGTGTACACAAGGTGACGAGTGGGTACACGGTCTATATATGGTATTTGACCAGTTTAGATTGTCTAATGTCTTCTCATGTCTTTAATTGAATTGTCATTGTTGCGCCCCTTTTTCTCGCGAAATCGGGTTTCGACATTGACAACTCTTTTAAAATGGAAGTAATGGTTATTAAAAGAGACTCGCCACCTAATGGATTAAGGTGCGTTAGGGCACCTATTGCAAATGACTCAGATTTACTAGTTGCTTCACCAAAGATCGGGTAAGGGCTCAGATTACCTCGAGGAGAAGGTGTTAGGCACTCCTCGAGGTCCACAACGGTGGGTCCCGGCAGAACTCAAATCATGTGAATTAGTCTAACAGAGAGAAGAGGGAATTATTTTAGTAGAAATGGGGGGTCCTATATATTTTAGCCTAAAGGATCACCCCATGAAACATAAATAATACTTAGTAACTCCCCCGAGATGGGGGTTTTTCTAATACTATTCAGCGGACACATAATATCATCTCCTGCTACCCCATTACTATCTTTGAGTTGTTTACCTAAAGCGCTCTAATCAATTCTAAATCATGTACCCTATGCGTGGACTACCCTGTAACGACCCGACTGGTCGTTCCGAGAGTAATAGCCCCATTTTCCCCGTATATGCCTCATTATATGTGGTTCAGCTTCATTATGTTGTGTTAGATTGGTTGGCTCGAGCCCGGAGCGATTTTTGGAGAGAAATGAGACACTTAGTCTCTTGACTTGGTTCAATAGTTGGAAAAGTCAACCGAAAGTTGACTTAGTGGTAAACAACCTCGGAATATAGATTTTATGGTTTTGATAGCTTCGTTAGGTGATTTGGGACGTAGGAGTGTGTTTGGAATGTGCTTTTGATGTCCGGTGTAGAATTAGGCTTGAATTGGTGAAAGTTAGTTTTTGGCGATTTTCGGTCGACAGTAGAAAATAGGCTATCGGGGTCGGAATGGAATTCCAGAAGTTGGAGCAGGTTCTAATGTCATTTTGGACGTGTGTGCAAATTTTCAGGTCATTCGGATGTGTTTTGGTTGATTTCGGCATCGTTGGTGATTTTCAGAAGATTTAGGATTCTTAGGCTTGAATCATGAGTCGAATTTGTGTTTTGATGTTATTTTAAGTGTCCCGAGGGTTCGAATAAGTTTGGGTGATGATTTATGACGTGTTGGTATATTTGGTTGGGGTCCCGAGGGGATCGGGATTGAGTTCAGATGGTTAACGGAGGTTTGGACTTGGAAAATTATAGCAAAACTACTATTGGTGCACCACTGCTGGTGTGGTCGCACCTGCGGAAGGAAGACCGCATGCGCGAGGTCCGCAGGTGGAGAAGAGGGAGACCTGGCCTAGGAGCGCAGGTGCGGATGCCTGGTTTCACTTGCGAGCCCGCAGGTGCGGAAGTCGGGACTTAAGTTAGATGCACAGGTGCGCACCTGAGACCGCAGGTGCGCTAATGAGGCCGCAGGGGCGGGAATCGCTGGGCAGATCATATATAAAGGGCTCTTAGCGAATTTTTGGCGCTTTCATCACTTTTGCATGCAGGCTGAGGCATTTTAGAAGCAAATTGAAGAGGGAATTCGAGGGTCTTCTGTGGAGATAAGTTTCTTGGACTAAAAACTCGATTCTATGTTGATATTTGACGGACTAGACTTGGAATCAGTGGAATTTAATGGCATAAATTGGGGTTTAGGGCTTGGGAAATTGGGACTTATAATTAAGGAATTTAGGGGTCAATTGTGGTCGGATTTTGATTCATTTTATATGTATAGACTCGGGAGATGATAAGGATTCTTGTGATGCGATTTTTATAGAATTCTGAGACGTGGGCCCGAGGGCCGGGTTTGGCCAATTTCGGGAATTTTACCTAATTTTGATAGTTTTCGAGTGGGCCTTATTCCTTTAGCGTATATTGATGATATTAATCTTGTTTTGGATAGATTCGGAGCGGTCGGGAGCCGATTCAAGAGGAAAGAGCATCGCGGATTGGTATGTGCGCCGGTTTGAGGTAATTAATGACTGTAAATTTTGTCCTGAGGGTATGAAACCCCGGACTTCGTATTTTCTCACTATTTTTGGAGTCGCGCACATGCCGGATGACGAGTGTGTGGCGTGCACTGATTGTGGATTTGTACTTGGTCCTTCCCGTGGCAACATTGAGTTGCGTGTTTACTTTTAAATCATATGTTAAATCGTGTTTTAAGACTATTGTCATATTTGGGCTGTAAGTCATGTTTGGGGCCTTGTGTCGACTTGTTTAGACCTCTTGGGGGCTTTTACTGCTATATTCCTC
Source organism: Nicotiana knightiana (assembly GCA_005239525.1). Classification (NCBI taxonomy): domain Eukaryota; kingdom Viridiplantae; phylum Streptophyta; class Magnoliopsida; order Solanales; family Solanaceae; genus Nicotiana; species Nicotiana knightiana. The sequence continues at coordinate 135,801 of ML403142.1, forward strand.
ACTGTGTTGACTTATGATTTATACTCAGTCATATTATGTTTAACTGATTTCGAAACTCAGCCTTATTTACACTATTTTGAGATATAAAATGATGTTTTGGGTCGAGTACCCCATTTTACTGACAACCCCAGTGGTTTTTTGAGAGTTTCTGACTGAGTGAGGTCGAGGGCCTGATTGTGAGGATATGATATGCTACGAGGTGGCTTGATATTAGCGCTTGGGCTGAAGGAGCCCCTCCGGAGTCTGTACACACCCCCAGTGAGCGCAGGTACCTACCGAGTGCCGAGTGACGAGTGACGGGTGATGAGTGATTGGGAGGTATGAGTGACTGTGAGATTGCCCAAGGGGCTGATTATGAGTGACTGTGAGGTATGCCCGAGGGGCTGTTCCTGATACATGTTTTGCCCGAGGGGCTACTTATGATTTTACCACTTTCACTCTGAACTTATGAAATATGTTTTGCCCGGGGGGATTTTTATCATTTTTACACTAAACTTCTTGAAAGTTATGTTGAAACTGTTGGCAAGTATATTTCCAAATGATTTTTACTGAAATCGGCTTTTAAGCGTGATGATTTAACGTATACACTGTTGGAAAGAAAGACTGCACTTATTGTGAAATAATGATTTGACTTTATGTGTTACTTACTGCTCAGACCTGATTTATTTTCATTACTACAGAGTTGGCGTACTCACATTACTCCCTGCACCTTGTGTGCAGATCCAGGTGCTAGGGCAGAGTGAGTTGTGTATCTGTAGCAGAGACTTCTCGGAGATTTTGCGAGGTAGTTGCACGCGTCCGCAACCCTGCCCTCTCCCCTGCTTACTATCATAGAGTTTATTTTCCAGAGTTGTATATTTTCTGTAGATTCTCATGACCAGTGACTCCGGGATCTCGAGATAGTATGTAATATTCGGTGTAGCTTTATCTGTTTTAAAAATATATAAAAGAAACCTTTATGGGTTATCAGTTTAGTAATGATATAAATGGAAGATTATTTACGATTTGGGTGTGGATTTGGCTGGCTTAGTTCCACGATAGGTGCCATCACGATTGGTTTAGATTAGGGGTCGTGACAAGTTAGTATCAGAGCGCTAGGTTACATAGGACTCACCGGTCATGAGCAGGTTTCGTAGAGTCTTACGGATCAGTACGGAGACGTCTGTACTTATCTTCGAGAGGCTGCAAAACCCTTAGGAAAATCTCACATTCTTGAATTCTTGTCGTGCGAATCCATTTTATTCAGCCAAAAGTGTAACTCTTGAGTTCTTTCCATGTATTCGCACGCGCACGTGAGCGCTTGGTATCAGCTGTGCATTGACGACTTGTGACTTCCATGGATGAGATGTGATTTTAGCATGTTGATAATGGGTCAGTCTGGAGGACTTGAGGTCGGATTCATTCTGTGGCTTGAGTGCTAAGATTTTGATTGTGTGAGCCGTGCATTTGGGGACTTATATGTCCGTTGGTGTCCTTATTGACGGGACTTTGTGACTGGATGTCTATGTGGTTAGTGTAATTTGAGGGTGAGGTGTTCATATTCTTTGATTGTGACAAAAAGGGGATGGGCTGGATATGTAGCAAGAACTATTGAGTGTTTGACTACTGTCTAGAGTTGGCACATGACATCGAGTCGTGAGTGTATGGGAAAACCTCTTATGTTGTTTAGTTGTGGAGTGAAGCGGATCCTTCTGTTGTGTTATGAGTTCCTGGTGATGTCTGTTGGATTGGACAATGCTCCAGTAGCGCCCATGTATTTGATTAACGGTGTATTCCAACCGTACTAGCACTCTTTTGTTATTGTATTCATTAATGGCACCCTGGCGTATACGCGTAGCCAGGGGTAGCATACTCAGTATTTGAGGACAATATCAGAGAGATTGATGGAGGAGAAGATTTATGCAAAGTTCTCCAAGTGTGAATTTTTGTTTGGGCTCAATTCAATAGCATTCTTGGGACACGTAGTGTCCAGTGAGGGTATCCATGTGGTCATACGAGTGTGGGTACAGCTTCCAGAAGCTCAAGATTTCTTTGGTCGCAACTCCAGTGTTAGTTCTGCCATCAGCTTCAGGTTCTTATACGGCTTATTGTGATGTCTCGAGGGTAGGCATTGGTTTGTCCTAATGTAGGAGGGTAAAGCGATTGTGTAATAGCTATGATCTTCGGAAGTGTTAGAGATATATCAGTTTGAGGTTAAGCAGGCGAGGCTATGTCCCGCTGGGTGTCTTGAGGTTGTGTGATCCTTATGTTGTTTTGTAGTAAGTTCTCTTTTACCAGTAATTGATATATGTTGCAATTTGAGTTTAGATCACTTGTGGGAGTTGGAACGGCTATTGCAATGGTGAATGCGAGGTTGGAGATGATTTGGGATGTTAAATGGTTTGAGTAGATATGAGCTTATGAAGGATTTATTTGAATCTCACTGTGGTATGACGACGGTGTTATCGTGTGGTCATTGTGAGTTATTGTTTGTGTTGATCGTGGGCTTTGAGCCAAGTGGGGGAGGCTGTTAATGATAAGTTGATTGATTATGTATTTTATTGGTTTCAGTTCGAGGTATATTGGTGGATCAGTTATGACGTGCAGAGGTGGAACCTGGGAATGACCCGAGTAATGGAAATTCTTCGATACAGGTTGTAATGTACTCTATGGGTAGGTAAGTTCTATTGAATGATTGAGTTATAATTGTAAAAGGTGTAGTGGGTGCAGTGTATGAATTTGCTTGTTTCTTCAAGTGTGTGGATTACTTTCCTAGTATGTTGCTGTGCAAATGGGGTCAGGTCATTCTGTATGCTTGATCGGTGTAATCGAGATTTGTCTAGAGTGGATGACTCTCGAGAATGGTTCTGACAGATTCAAGGTTATACGTAACAATTGAGGATATTCAAGGTGCGTATTGACTAGAACTGAGATTTACGTTGGAGGGTGCCAAGGCGTGTGGCATTTCTACATTATCATGGATTCTACATATCAGTATCAGGAAAGAGAAGTAATGGCTTTAGATTATCAGGAAGTCTCTTCAGGGTAAGTATTGTGAATGTGATACTTTTGGGGATATTTGAGAGAGTATACAACGGCTTATGAGCCTCAGACGGTATGGTTTTATGCTTGGATATTGTATGGTGAGTCTGGGTTGAGAATTGTGGTATTATGGCAAGGAGAAGTATCAATTAGGTAAGTCAGAAGAAACTTGGATAAATAGGACAACTCTGTAGTAGGTCGGATCGGCATGGTAAAGGATATGACTAGTTCTTTGGGTGTTTAAGAGGCTATGAGTTTTTACAAGTATTTCTTAGCAATGCTCTTGGGTTTTGATGACATGTGTAGCTTGGTTGAGTTAGAAGGATTCGGTCATGTCAATTTGGTGTTGTACAAATGGGATTCGGATAGTTCTTGATGGTTTCTACTGCGGTTAGAGATGTATATTCTTCTACTGGCATGAGGTGCAGGTGATGTATAATGATTTTGCTTCTAAATGGTATCAAATGGGGAGTTCTTGGCTAGTTGGGTACGTAACTGCTTGTGGCTCGAAAGGGATCATGAAGTTCTCATATTCACCATAGGATGGCATGGCGTATGCGGTATGTCGTGTAGAGTTGAGATTTGCATATGTGAGGTCACGATTCAGTTCTGGGATGAAGGTCAAAAAATTCATAGGCAGCATTGGCCGTTTCAGATGACTAGGTAGATGATATCACCAATTGGGTGGCTTGATGAGGGTATACATTTCAGAAAAGTCAATGTGTGGAGTTAAGGGTGCTTCATTGGTATAGCGACGCTCTCTTGTTGGATTGACTGCTGATATTCAAGGTTGCTTGGTGAACCGAAGAATTATAGGAGTATCTCTCGGGGAATGATTGAGTATTAGGGATGTGTTATGTATTCGAGCGGTGGAGTTGAGATCAGATATAGTAATTGGTGCGCTTCATGACTTCGAGACTGAGAGTTCTCATAAACACGTTATTTTGTGGTAGTGAACTGTGAAGATGCGAGCAAAGCTAGTCAGATGTTAGTATGTGGCATGATTCAGTCATTGTGAACCTTCGGAGAGTTATCTATCTGTTGTGGGTGACCATAGTTGATTTAAGGTTATTGAAAGGCCCAGTATGGGTGTGTGTTCTGCACCGGGTCGGAATTGTTGGCTCTGAATTGCTATTGTGGAGGGATGTACCATTCGATTGTCATTGATTTTATTCCTATTCTGGAGTGATCTATGGGTCACCCTTTGGCGTTGCAAGGAGTGGTGAGTGTTGGTTATATACACATATGGTGCGGTTCTAATTGTTCTTTATAGCTAGATTTGAGTAAGGTAAGTAATTGGGTATTGCGGGATTGAGACGTTAGGCACTCATCGAGGTCCACAACTGTGGGTCCCGACCGAACTTGAATTATATGAGTTAGTCGGATAAACAAAGATATAGCGATCAAGAAGTTTGAGAATTTTATTATAAAGGACTTTGAATAAATGAGTACAAACACTTGATTCAAAATAAAAAGGGAAATAAGATTGGGGGTACTAAGTTTTTTAGCCTAAAGGATCACCCCGTGCAACATAAATAATACTTCGTAACTCCCTCGAGATGGGGTGTTACTCATATTATTCAGCGGGCACAGACTATCATCTCCTTGTACCCGATTACTATCTTTAAGTTGTTACCTAAAGGGCACTAGTTCAATTATAAGTCGTACCTTATGCATGCACTACCCGTCCCATACCTATGGTCCATGAGGCATTGGACCTCTATTTCGGGTGGTTCTAAACCTTACTTAGGCTGCTCAGAAATGTTAAAACTGAGCGACATATAAAAACACGTTGGACTTCACATATAGGCAATTAATGGCTCAAGTTAGTCTCCACACTTAGACATAAAATGCACGCGAAGTAGGTTTTCATGTTAGGAAAGTTCAGGATTTAAAACCTTAAACCCTTATAGACATGATTTCTACGTGGTAAGGCATCAAGGCACGCAAGTAGTTTTTATGAACCAACGTTATTCATAGACAGGATTGTATAGGTTGTTGCACACTGATTATTGAGATGGAAGATTCCCAATTATTAGTCCTGTAGATTTTGCGGCTAGGTGGTTTATTCCTAAGTGAGCGATGATCAATATTGAAAAAGGGCGTCATTAACAGCTATTAAGGCGAACATGGTATCCTAGAGACAAGATTTCTAACGATTAGCACTTGGGAACCTGATGTTATTGTTAAACCTTATAGGCAGGTTTTCTTGGTGAGACCAATGTGATGTAGTAATAAATGAAATGATTAGAGTCCTATAGGCATGATCTCTAGTAGATATGCTGCAGCAATGCAAATTAAAGAAAAGTGCAATGATATTTATTTCCTACGGGCAGGTTTTATAACAACATGTGGCAACAAAGATATGAGAGCATTTGAACTCATGCTTTGCTAATAGACAAGTAGTGCAAGTGTGTGCTTTTTCTAAGAGCATGATTTCTACAGTGTGCATAGAGAATGAACGATAAAGCAAGTGCACCATTCAATCCTATAGGCATATTATCTACCCATCGTATATTAATATTAAAATCTAACCTATTCCCTTTTTACTAACAAACCCAACCGTTTATACAAAGATTATTATAGGCCCAACTAATGGGTAAAGTAACGATATTACATAACAGTGAACATATCCATAAGGCCCAAATAAAATAACTAGATACCCAGCCTTACTGGCCTTCATTACTTCTGACATAGCATACTCAGGTCTTCAATAAAGAACCACACAATCACAAGTCCATAGAGGACTGCAGACCCTTTTCAATGAGCCACAGTATCAAATGTTGCACCACTTAGAAACAACCAATACAGATACATAATACAAGTAGAGTATTAGGGATAGTTTTGGAGGTTGAGGGGATGACTAGTACCAAACCCTAGTGTGTCAGAATTACTAGGGCCTCAATTGGACCTTGATCAATGCTCACACTAGGGAGGCCAACAATAGAACCTAAAATAGACTTGGCTTTTAGCCAGCTAAGAATGGGATTTAGAATATCAGAGTAACAAGTAAGGAGAATGGACAAAAATCACCAAATTGAGCATGCAACACAGCATGCTAGTAGGTTCAACAAGGTTCACATAGCAAAGTACCACATAGACAACCTCATAGGAATTCGGAGAGGGGAACGGATTTGAAGGCATACATAGGTTATCATGAATAGATGCATGAAGTTGAACTAGTTGAAACCTAAAGTTCTAAATTAGGTAGGTCTAACCTAATGTCATATTAATCAGTACTTAGACATGATGGAGGGACACACACATTGTGATGATCACAGAAAGGATATGGTAGCAAATGAACCAAAGCATACTGGAAAACATATTAGCATAGAAGCAAAATCACCGTTAATAGAAAAACAGAGTGCTTGTCTTTAGAAAATCAGGATATCATGAAACATGTTTAAAGCAGACTTTAGGGCAGCATTCCATAGAGTTAAGGCTAATACACAAAGGGCAAGTCGAGTACACAATCAAAAGCCAGTTTAGTTTTACTCAAGAGTAAGAATGATAAAGCATTTCGCAAGCTTGAATCCCTATAAAAAGTCCGTTCTGTTGATATAACCCGCCGAATGATTCCCCAGCAGAAGCAGAGAAAGGTTTAGCACCGAAAGGTTCATTCAAGTGGGGGGTGGGTGAGATTCCCATTGAGTTGTGGTACTATCCAAACACAATATGCAGAAACTTTTGTAACTTAACAGCATGCAATCACAGTAATCAGGCTCATATTAAAATGGACTTCTACTGAAGTTCAAAAACTAATCATGCTAAGAACCCATTTTAGAAGACAAGAGATCACATAGTGTTAGCATAATACAACATTAGACTATCCCCATGCGTGTAATTAACACAGAATGACATCAAAGTGTTGAACATTATCATAGTTGAATCATGCTCATGCAAGTTCAAATACATATGCAGAAAAAAAAATTGAACACTGCAAGGGTTTAAACACTAACCAATAGCAGAATCAAAAGAGTGAAGAGTGCAAAAACCCCAGGTCCCTGATGCTTCAGAGTTCATAAGAGCCTTGAGAATGGGCTCCGAGAAGTGCTTGCACCGGAGGAGGTTTTTCTAATGGCATTGGCCTTCAGCCGGCCCCAAATTCAATAATTTTAAAGAGTGTACGAGTGTGACAGTGAGTGAGTGAGTGAGAAAAGGGTAGTAGTGGAAACAATAGCAGGGATTAGGAGACTCAAAAATCTGTCTAAGGGGTTTTAGGGGAGGGGTTTATATAGTGGAAAATACAACACATAAAATAGGGAAGCACGGTAAATTAAACACAGGATAAGGAAAATATGCCAGAATCAATTAGAATCAATTTTGGGGCAAATAATACATAGAATAGGAAGTTCAACAAATTAAACAGAGAATAAGGAAAAATAACATGCGAGAATTAAATAATACTTAAAATAAGGGAATATAGTAGGTTGAACGGAGAATAAGGAATATAGCATACAGAAATCAATTAGATCCAGTTTAAAGGAAAATAAAAATAGAAAATAGGAAAATACAGTAGGTTAAACAAAAATGAGGAAAATATCAATCAAACACAAGAAAGGGAAGAATATCAATCGAAAATCAGTAAAGAATAAGGGAAAATCTCAAACCCTAGTTGGTACTGCCGACTTGAATCGAACCAAAAATGCAAGATTCGTTCAATATAACATGTATAGAGACGAAAGATCGTCCAGATCTTCACAGAATCGAAGTAAATCAGCCCATTTTTGAGAAGTAGTTCTTGCCAAAAATAGGCAAGAACTAAGTGATACCATAAACGTTCGTGTAATGATAAAGCATCACGAAATAGGTAAGTAGATCATGGATTGATTCCATGTTTGAGTCGGAATCAGAGATGATTAAGGTTTACAGTGGCTAGGGTTCAATCAGAGAAGAAGAGAGGTGAGAGGGAGTGTGAACACGGCGGGCAAATGGGAAATGGGGATTAGGATTAGGGGTTAGGTAATTAAAAGGGATTGGTTGATTGTGGGCCGTTGATCTTAGAGATCAATGGCCAAGATTTTAAAAGAACTAGGGCAGGTTAATTAAACGGGTATGGGTAGTGGGTTACTGGTGTTGGGTTTTGGGAATTTTGGTTTGGACTTGGGCTAGATTGGGCTAAGGTCTGGGTAGTATTGGGTCCGAAAAATAGGTAAGAAATTGGGCTATTAATTAAATACCCCAAAATTTATCAAAATAATTTATAAAAATGTTGGGCTATTAATTAAATACCCCAAAATTTATCAAAATAATTTATAAAAATGTTGGGCTATTAATTAAATACCCCAAAATTTATCAAAATAATTTATAAAAATGCTTAATAAATGAATAAAAATATTATTTATGTATTGAAATGCTTAAAATAATAAATTTGTATTATAAAAATATAAATTTGCTATTTGACATAGAATAAAGAGCTTTATGTATGAATATAGGCCATTATTGAAAAATTAGATAAATAGCTTAAAAAAAACATTATTGTAATTATATGGAATAAAATAATATGTTTAAAACACATATTATAAGTGCAAAATAATTATTTAGGTAACTAAGTCATCACAAAATAATTTGAAGGATAATTACTAGATATTTATATATAATTTAAATATAAGAAAATTAATTTAAAGCTCTAAAGTTATGAAAAATTATAGAAAATGCTTGTATAGGTTTGTACACTAAATAATGATGCAAACATGTTATTTTGAAAATATATATGTATTTGAAAAAATATAAGGGCAAAATTGGGTATCAACAACTGCCCCTCTTTTCCCGAGAATGATGAAAGAGTTGTTGGGTAAAGAAAAATGATGACGATTTTTACTGAATAAGGTGATTTAAAAAAATGGAGGTCGAACCCTGGTTCCTGAGTTGCCTACATATCCCTGGTATTACGAGAATCAGGCCGTGTGTAGCTCTGGATCCATCGGTGAACTGAACCGATTGAGTTGTTATAGGAAAGGTCGTATGTTTCCAAAAAGGGTTCTTTTGGGTAGGACAATATCAGATGAATTTGCGCGAAATCATGAATGTGAATCTGAAACGTTATGGATGTATCTCAAAACGAATATATGAACGATTATCAAGTAAAAATGAGTAACCAAGTTGGACCATGAAAGTTGTCTTTGGACGGTGAGGATGATGTCCTTAGATCATGATGCCCTGGGCCATGAATCATGTGATAAGGGATTCACAGGCCATGAAATGATGTCCCTGGGCCATGAAAATGGTGCCTCTGAACCATGACGCCTTTGAATAATGATGTTAAATATTTAGAGATCATCAGGCCATGGCATGGTATCTTCCGACTATGAGGATGATGCCTTTGAAGTATGACGCCTTTGGATAAAATGGCGATGTTTCAGCCCATGAGATGCAAATATATGATGCTTGGTCGTGTGTGAAGTAAAACAAGAAAAAGTTTAGTCTTGAGTAAGATTAGGGTAGTGCTTAGCCCCATGTGAATAGAGGATAGTGATAGGTTTTAAATAGCATAATGGAGATAGAGTTTGGTCTTGTGCAAGGACAAGGCAATGCTTAGCCTTGGGAAATTGAGGAGGTAGTGCTTAGCCTCACACAAGAAGAGGAGACGATGCTTAGTCTCGATGCAAGGAAAGGCAGTTCTTAGCCTTATGCAATTAGGGAGGCAATGCTTAGCCTCATGCAAGAAGAGGAGACAGTGCTTAGTCTCGGTGCAAGTAAAGGCAGAGCTTAGCCTTATGAAATTAGGGAGGCAATGCTTAGCCTCATGCAAGAAGAGGAGACAGTGCTTAGTCTCGGTGCAAGTAAAGGCAGAGCTTAGCCTTATGAAATTAGGGAGGCAATGCTTAGCCTCATGCAAGAAGAAGAGACATTGATTAGTATCTATGCAAGTAAAGGAAGAGCTTAGCCTTATGCCATTAGGGAGGCAGTGCTTAGCCTTATACAAGAAGAGGAGACAGTGCTTAGTCTCGATGCAAGGAAATGTAGTGCTTAGCCTTATGCAATTGGGGAGGCAGGGTTTAGCCTCATTCAAATAGGATACATTGCTTAGTCTCATGCAAAGGAAGGCAGAGCTTAGCCTTATGCAATTAGGGAGGCAATGCTTAGCCTAATGCTAGAAGAGGAGACAATGCTTAGTCTCATGCAAAGAAAGGCAGAGCTTAGCCTTATGCAATTAGGGAGGCAATGCTTAGCCTTATGAAAGAAGATGAGATGATGCTTAGTCCCATGCAAAGAAAGGAAAAGCTTAGCCTTATGCAATTATGGAGGCAATACTTAGCCTCATGCAAACAAAACGATGAGTGATAGTAGAGTATTTCTTAGGTAGAGGTGCTTGTGACAGGTAATTTTCTATCTTGAAGGTAGTGGCCTGATGTGTCTGCAAATATCATTGTCTTATTATTCCTGCATCCAAAGCAAAATTGTGATTTTTGTGGGGGAAGGTTGTTTCGCGCTTTTGTCTTCTGCTTTGCCTGTGCTCCTGTCTTGAGAACTTGGTTTGAGTTACCCTGGGCAGCATCTTGCGGTTTATGAAAATAAGGTTTTCGAGAAAATATGTGTGCATTTTGATGAGTAGTTATTTAAAATATAGTAGTATGCCATACCAAGTAAGCTAGATAAACCAATGACTGTGACATATTTTAGAGACATTGCGACCTCCTCAAAATTCTGCCCAGTTTGAAAGTAGTTCTTTGGCTGTTCTGCATATGATGAAGTTAGCTGGACTTGCTTTAGAATTTTGAGGGTCCTCCTCAAAATTTTTCCCCAGTTTCTGACCATTGCAAGATGAAGATTTTATTGAGATGTGACCGAACCCACAGGGCTGCCTACGTATCCCCTCTTAAACAGGAATTAGGTCAAGCATAGTTGAGTTACATCAGATGAAGAAATGTAAACAATCTAAACATAGTATCTTTTGACTGCGTCTGAGTTGATAGGTTTTGGCCAAACTTCTCCGTCCATTTCTGCAAGTATTAGCGCTCCTCCTGTTAGTACTCTGTGAACCATGTAGGGCCCTTTCTAATTGGGTAAAAATTTCTCTTTGGCTTCATCTTGATGCTGGAAGATCCGTTTTAGCACCAGCTGCCCCAGTGTTAATTGTTGAGGCCTGACCCTTTTGTTGAAAGCTCTGGACATTTTGTTCTAGTAAAGTTGACCGTGACATACCGCATTCATTCTTTTCCCGTTAATGAGAGCTATTTGTTCATAGCGACTCCGTATCCATTCTGCATCACTAAGTTCATCTCTTGTACGATTCTCAAAGAAGGAATTTCTACTTTGGTGGGAATAACAACTTCAGTACCGTAGACCAGCAAATAAAGGGTTGCCCCGGTTGATGTGCAAACTGTGGTACGATATCCAAGTAGAGCAAATGGTAACTTCTTGTGCCATTATTTTTGTGATTATCTACCATTTTCCTTAATATCTTCTTGATGTTCTTGTTGGCGGCTTCCACAGCTCCATTCATTTGCGGCCTTTATGCTGTGGAATTCTTATGCTTGATCTTGAAGTTTTCACACATGAATCTCATTAAATAACTATTAAGGTTGCATCGTTTTCAGTGATAATTGATTCCGGCACCCCGAATCGATAAATAATACGATCCCTAACGAAATCTGCGACGACCTTCTAAGTTACAGCCCTGTAAGATGCGACTTCAACCCATTTTGTGAAATAGTCTATGGCCACTAGAATGAACTTGTGCCCATTTGAAGTGGCGGGTTCAATTGGACCAATGACATCCATCCCCCAAGCGGATAAAGGCCAAGGGTGCATTTGTTGCATTGAGTTCATTTGGTGGCACTTGTATCATATCCGCATGCACCTGGCATTGATGGCACTTTTGAACATACCTGATGCATTCGGTTTCCATAGTCATCCAAAAATATCCTGCTCTTAATATCTTCTTAGCTAAAACAAAACCATTTATGTGTGTTCCGCAAGCTCCGGCATGTATCTCTTCGAGCAATTTGGATGCTTCCTTGGCGTCGACACACCGTAATAACCCCAGATATGTAGTCCTCTTGTACATAATTCCTCCACTTTGAAAGAAATGGTTGGATAATCTTCGGAGTGTGCATTTCTGAGTATGATTTTCATGCTTCGGGTACTCTCCTTTTGCCAAGTATTCTTTGATGTCATGGAACCATGGGTTACCATCATTTTCTTCTTCAACATGAGCACAATAAGCTGGGTGATTATGAATCCCTACTGGAATATAATCGATGAAATTCTTGTCTGGGTGTTGTATCATGGAAGATAGAGTGGCCAACACATCTACGAACTCATTTTGGATTCTCGAAACATGTTTGAACTCTATCTTTGTGAATCTCTTCATCATTTCTTGCACATAGTACAAATACAAAAATATTTTGGTATTCTTTTTTAGCCCATTCTCCTAGAACCTGGTGTACCAAAATGTCTGAATCACCAATTACCAGCAATTCCTGAATGTTCTTACCGATGGACAACTTGAGTCCCAGGATGCAAGCCTCATATTCTGTCATATTGATGGTATATGGAAATCTGAGTTTTGCGGATACCGGATAGTGTTGACCCGTCTCTGACACTGAAACTACTCTAATACCCACTCCTTTGAAATTTTCAGCCCCATCGAAGAACATTCTCCAACCATCACACATTTCAGTAATATCTTCTCCCGCAAATGATACTTCTTCATCAAGAAAGTACATTTTCAGTGGTTCGTATTCTCCCCCTACAGGATTTTTTTCTAGATGATCCGCTAATGCCTGTCTCTTGACCGCTTTCTGAGTTACATAGACAATGTCAAACTCACTCAATAGTACAGACCATTTTGCTAGCTTCCCCGTAGGCATGGGTTTCTGGAAAATGTATTTTAGAGGATCCATCCTTGATAGGAGATACGTGGTGTAGGCACAAAAGTAGTGCCTCAATTTTTGAGCTATCCATGTTAGAGTACGACAGGTGCGTTCCAGCAAAGAAAACTGTGCTTCATAGGGTGTGAACTTCTTACTCAGATAGTATATGGTCTGTTCCTTTCTTCCTGTCTCATCGTGTCGTCCCAAGACATAACCGAAAGCCCTATCCAGTAGATAAATAGAGTAGCAGAGTTCTCCTAGGTTCCGGGGGGACCAGGACTGGTGGTGTGGAAAAATATTCTTTGATTTTGTCAACGACTTTCTAGCATTCTTCAGTCCAACTTGTTGCAGCGTCTTTCTTCAATATTTTGAAAATTGGTTCACAGATCACAGTTGATTGTGCTATGAAATGACTGATGTAATTGAGACGCCCTAAGAAACTCATCACATCTTTCTTGTTCTTTGGAGGTGGAACGTCTTGGATAGCCTTGACCTTTCTCAAGTCTAACTCAATTCCTCGGTGGCTGACGGTGAACCCTAACAACTTTCCAGCAGGGACTGCAAAGGAACATTTTGCGGGGTTCAATTTCAAATTATACCTTCGAAGTCAATCAAAGAATTTCCTCAAGTATGCTATGTGATCTGTACCTTTCTTAGATTTGATGATAACTTCGTCCACGTACACTTCTATATCTTTGTGTATCATGTCATGGAAAATGGTTGTCATGGCCCTCATATAAGTGGCTCCAGCATTCTTTAGGACAAACAACATCATTTTGTAGCAATACACTCCCCAGGGTGTAATGAAGGCTGTCTTTTCGGCATCCTCATCATCCATCTAGATCTGATGATATCTCGTGAAGCAATACACAAAAGACTGGAGTTCATGCTTGGCACAATTGTTGATCAGTATGTGTATATTGAGCAACGGGAAATCATCTTTAGGACTTGCTCTGTTTAAATCCCGATAGTCGACACATACTCTGACTTTCCCATCCTTCTTTGGAACTGGCACGATGTTAGCCAACCAGTTTGGATATTCAACCACTCTAAGAACCTTAGCTTTGATCTACTTGGTGACTTCCTCTTTTATTTTTAGACTCGTATCTGGCTTGAACTTTCTGAGCTTCTGCTTTACAGGCGGACACATAGGGTTGGTCGGTATCTTATGAGCCACTATAGACGTGCTAAAATCGGTCATATCATCATAGGACCATGCAAAAATATCCTTGTACTCTTTCAAAAATCGGATGTATTCTTCTTTCTCTGACGGAGACAGGTGAATGCTCACACGAGTTTCCTTGACTGTTTCGGAGTCTCCCAAATTAACTATTTCAGTCTCATCCAAATTGGACTTGGGCTTGTTTTCAAAATTTTCCACTTCTCTGACAATTTCCTCGAGTATTATATCTTATTACAGATCCTCTGAATCACTATCCTTATGTTGCGTTGTCCCATTACATGTCACAGTCGTAGTTTTATCAGGGTAAGTAATAATAACGATATAGAGAGAGAAATGTAAAGGATAATAATAAATACTAAAATAACAATCCATTGACAAATATTAAAACGTCAAACAAATGCAGTTCAATGATCAATTATTAAAAACCGAAACGTTTAAAACAAAATACTGAAAATTTCTTAAAAGCCCATAAAATTGTTTTCAAAATGAATGATGCTAATTGCTAGGCTACCCAGGAAATCGATGGGTCCTTGATGGTGCAGCAGTCCAATTATTGAGACTCCCTTCTCCATTGTCTGAATAATGAGGCCTTCTTCTTCCTCCTCCTCCTCAATTACCGCACTGTAGTCCATGTCTTCATCATCCAGGAACAGATTCCTTATGCCAGCTAGAACTTCATCTTCTTCGGACCCCCACATCATGTCAGCTTGATGAAATGACTGGTTCAAATATGGTAATGGTTGCTCTAGAGGGTAATAAGGACCACACCATAGCGGCATCCAGTTATTATACTTGTGCCAGGTGTATTCATACCCAAGCCCAAAAGTTGTGTCATGATGCTTTGATTGTATTGGTTTGGTGATACCGTGGAGATTCTTATCGAGACCCTTACCAGATTCATACCATGTCCATGCCAATATTCTTTCTATCTTACTGCTCCACCATTTGTCTTTCTCAATTGCATTGACACGCTTGATGCGATGGTATGTTTCTCCACCCAGCTTCCTTTTATTCTTGACAACCGAAACAGTTTGATTGGCGTAAATGGGATTTCTTCCATCTACATGGATGATTACTTCCTGATGGTTCCATTCGAACTTCACGGCCTGACGTAGAGTAGAAACTACGGCCCCAGTGGCATGTATCCAAGGTCGTCCCAATAACAGATTATATGTAGCAGATATATCTAACACTTGGAACTCAACATCAAACTAGGTCGGTCCCATCTGTAAGCTGAGGTTGGTCTCCTCAATTGTGTCCCTTTGGGACCCATCGAATGCTTTCACATTCATACTCCCTTCTCGTATCTCATGCGGACCTTACCCAAACTTTTCAAAGTAGTTAGCAGACATATGTTGAGACTTGAACCCTCGTCTATCAGGACCCTGACAATGAATTTATCCTCAAACTGCACTGTGATATGCAGTGCCTTGTTGTGACTCAGTGGCTTTCCAACGCTTGCCCTACCATATAGGTCATCTCTCCACTGGTAATGTTATTGGGTAGATATGCTTCGTTCAACACCTTCATCAAGGAATTACTATGCGCCTTGGAGTTTTGTAGCAGTGATAGAATGGATATTTGAGTAGGGGTTTTGTTTAAATGATCAACCACAAAATATTCCCTCGCCTGCGCCTTTCTCCAAAGATTGTTTGGGCCAGTATCAATGACAGGTGGCTTAGAAGAGGCTTCGTTGCTTGTTCCTCCTAAATGCTCGGGTGTATAAACCCTACCAGTTCTGGTCATACCTTGCGCTGCACCTGTTTCCTCCATTTTTGCTTTTCCCTTCCTTCTTGATTCCCGCAACATAGTCCCAGGTAATAGCATTATATATAAAGGACGGTGTAGGTGCTACCGTCACGGTGAAGGGTGTTGTCACTTCAACCTCAAACGGGGTTGGTGCGTCTGAGGGTGTTGTCACTTCAACCTCAAACGGAGTTGGTGCGGCTACCTCAACCTCAATTGGTGCCTGAGTTTGTATCACGATAGGTGTGAGAGTGACTGGAGATGTTTTAGGATTATCCCCTTCTCGAATGAGTCCAATGGACCCTTCCGGATCCCATTCTTCATTGGTCTCTATCACATTTACCCCTTCACCCCTGTGGTCCAGGAAAGGATAGTTACGGACATTGGGTGCAACCTTCTTTGCATGTATAACTTTGATGTCAATAAATGTCTGAATCTTATCCTTCAAAGTGCGACATTCATCAATAGTATGACCCTTCATGCCTGAGTGATAGGCACATGTCTTATTTGGATTAATCCACTAGAATGAGTTTTCCATAGCACTAGTGAGAATAGGGGTGACATAACCGCCAACCTTCAGTCTCTCATACAGTTGGTCTATGGGTTCAGTAATTGGGGTGTATTATTTGGGTGGTCTACGGTCAAAATGCGCTTGGTTTTTGGTAGTTTTGGCGGGCTGGTGGCGAGTGGTAGTATGCTGGCTGGGTGTTACAAGTATGGTAGGTAGCGGGTTGTTGGTATCTGGGAGGTGAAGGCTGATATGTGGGTGGGGGTGTTTGGCATGTGAGAGGAGATTTTGGACCTTGGGCCACCATCACTGCAATACTTCCTTCTTCTTGGAGATACCTCCTGACTGTAAGGCTTTGTTTGTGGCTTGGAGCTTTTCGAAACTAGTCACCATTCCGCTTTTAATCCCTTCTTCTATTCTTTCCCCCAATTTGATGATGTCAGAAAATTTATGATTTTAAATAACCATTAGTCTCTCGTAGTACTATGGTTCCTGAGCTCGGACGAAGAACTTATTCATCTGTTCTTCTTCCAGCGCTGACCTTACCTTTGCGGCTTCAGATCTCCATCGAGTAGCATACTCGAGGAAGGTTTCAGTTGGCTTCTTCTTAAGATTCTGAATATATAAAACATCTGGTGTGTTTTCCGTGTTAAACCTGAACTAGTCCATAAAATATGACCCCATGCTCACCCAATTAACCTATTTCTTTGGCTTTTGACTGATATACCAAGATAGGGCATCTCCAGTGAGACTCCTCATGGACAGCTTCATGCAGATTCTTTCATCCTTGCCAACTCGTACAAGCTTGTCACAATATGTTCTCAAGTGCACCTTCGGATCTCTAGTCCCGTCGAACATTTCAAACTTAGGAGGTTTGTAATCCTCTGGCAGTTCTACATCTGTCTGGATACACAAATCCTCATAATTTAAACCCTCGATGTCTTTTCCCCCTTCGACACTTTGAATTCGACCAGTAAGTTTCTTGAGTTCTTCCGCCATGTTCTTGATGAGCAGGTCCTTCTCGACGGGTTAAGGTATAAGGTCTGTTGTGGGGTGTGGTATAAGGTTTCCACATATATAGGGTTTCTTTGATGGACTCCAAGAATATGGGCATAGTGGTGGTCATTGGTTGAGTTTTAGGGATCAGGGATAGGTTGTGGTGCGTTTTGAGGAGTGTGATAGGTAGTGGTTTGTGAATTCTGATTTGGATGGTGATGCTGTTGTGGAGGGGTAGGTACTGGTGGAGGATTGGGATTTTGAGGAGGTGTGGTAAATTGATAAGGTGCGGGAGGGTTTTTTAGGTGTTGGCTTTGTGTATTTTGGGGAGGTGCGGGGTGTTGGGCGTTTTGTTGGTTAATGTCGAGACCATTTAGGGTGAGGGAAAGGTTTGCCAAGTTCTGGACCTGCTCACACTCCCTTTGTAGCTCCAGTATTTTTTGTTCCAGACGTAATACCAAATCCTTTTGTGCCGGAGTACTCCGACCATCTGAAGTTTCAATATTCTCTGGATCGGTAGCATTGTCTTTCCTAATACCGCTCATATCGTCCATTTTGTCTTTTCCTTTGTTCTTGGGATCACTTGGTGGAGGAGGAGGTGGAGGACCTCTGGATCTGGTGTGATATGCTGATGATACTGTTACTCAGTACGAGACCCATTTTGTGGATTTCGCCTGTCATGCTCTTCTTTTGCTTCCTACCATGAGAGAGAGAGAGAGAGGGCGAGGAGGTTTATTGACGGACTTGCTCAGCCTGTTGCAGATGGATAAGGAGACTAGGAGTGAGATTTCTTTTCAGGTAGTTGCCAATGTCGCCAGGTGAGTCGAGATGGTTCTTGCACATGGAGGTCAGGGGTCTAACAAGAGACCTCGTCATTCCGGTGGTTCCAGCGGTGCCTCATCTGGAGGCATGGTTACTTTTGGTAGAGGCCATCCTCCCAGGCCGTTTCATTCAGCGCTTCAGGCATACCACAGTACTTTAAGGGGTCGTGGTCCTTATGTGCCTCATTCTGGACAGCCAGCCTATAGTGCACCATCAACTCCTATTAATGCACCTCCTATTCAGAGTTACTACCGTGGTCATCCGGCTCGTTCAGGTCAATCCCAGTTTCCACAGCCACATTACTAGGATGGATGTTTTGAGTGTGATGGTTATGGGCATATCAGGAGGACCTGTCCGAGATTATTTGGCATCCCAGCCACAATATCAAGGGTCTCGTGCCATGGTCCCGGCACCAGTTGCTTCATCACCTGCTCAACCAGCTAGAGGAAGGGGTCAGGCAGCTAGAGGTAGAGGCTAGATTGTTATAGGTGGAGGTCAGGCCGTTATGGGTGGAGGCCAGCCTGCTAGAAGCCGTCCTAGGGACGTAATTCAGGGTGGTGGGGCCCATCCCCGGTATTATGATTTTCCAACCAGGCCTGAGGCTAATTCATCTGATGCTGTTATCACATGTACTGTTTCAATTTGTAGTAGAGATGCTTTAGTTCTATTTGGTCCGGGTTCTACTTACTCCTATGTGTCATCCTATTTTGCTTCATATTTGGTTGTACCTCGTGATTCTTTAAGTGCTCTTGTGTATGTGTCCACACCTGTGGGGGATGTTATCATTGTAGACCACGTTTATCGTTCATGTGTAGTCACCATTGGGAGTCTTGAGACTAGTGTAGATCTTCTACTTCTCGATATGGTTGATTTTGATGTTATCTTGGGTATGGATTGGCTGTCACCTTACCATGCTATATTTGATTGTGACGCCAAGACGGTGACCTTAGCCTTGCCGGGGATCCTCTATTAGAGTGGAGGGGGACTCCTGACCATTCTACCAGCATGGTTATTTCTTATATGAAGGCTCAACGTATGGTCGAGAAGCGGTGTCTAGCTTATTTGGATTATGTTCTCGATATTAGTGTGGAGGTTCCTTCCATGGATTCAGTTCCAGTTGTCCTTGAGTCTCTAAAGGTGTTTCCCATAGACCTGTCGGGGATGCCACCTGATAGGTATATTGATTTCTGTATTGATTTGGCTCCTAGCACTCATCCCATTTCCATTCTTCCATATCGTATGGCCCCGTCAGAGTTGAAGGAATTGAAGGAACAATTGCAAGATTTTCTTGATAAGGGCTTCATTAGACCTAGTGTCTCGCCCTGGAGTGCACATGTGTTGTTCGTGAAGAAGAAATATGGATTGATGAGGATGTGTATGGATTGTCGACAGTTAAACAAAGTCACCATCAAGAAAAAATATCCATTGCCAAGGATTGATGATTTATTTGATCAGCTTCAGGGTTCCAAGGTGTTTTCGAAGATTGATTTGACATCTGGCTACCATCAGTTGAGGATTAGGGCATCCAATGTCCCTAAGACAACTTTTCGGACTCGGTACAGGCATTATGAGTTTCTAGTGATGTCTTTTGGGTTGACAAATGCCCCAGCATCATTCATGGATCTGATGAACCAAGTGTTCAAGTCTTATTTGGTCTCCTTTGTGATTGTGTTTATTGATGATATCTTGATCTACTCCCGCAGTCGAGAGGAGCATGAGCAACATCTCAGGATTGTATTTCAGACTCTAAGCCAGCCAGTTGTATGCTAAATTTTCAAAGTGCAAGTTTTGGTTGGATTCAGTCGCTTTCTTGGGGTATGTTTTATAACCAGAAGGAATTCAGGTAGATCATAAAAAGATTGAGGCAGTTCAGAACTGGTCTAGACCCACTTCAGCTACGGAGATCAAGAGTTTCTTGGGTTTGGCGAGCTACTACCATCGATTTGTGGAGGAGTTTTCATCTATAGCAGCCCCGTTGACCAGGTTGACCCAGAAGGGTGCCCCATTCAGATGGTCGAACGAGTGTTAGGCGATCTTTCAGAAGCTCAAGACTGTTTTGACTACAATGCCGGTGTTTTAGCTGCCCATAGGTTCAGGATCTTATATGGTATATTGCGATACGTCCTATGTTGGGCTCGATGCCGTATTGATGCAGGAGGGCAAGGTGATTGCATATGTGTCACGACAGTTGAAGGTTCATGAGAAGAATTACCTTTTTCATGATTTAGAGTTGGCAGCCATTGTTCATGCACTGAAGATTTGGAGGTACTATCTTTACGGGGTGTCATGTGAGGTCTTCACGGATCATCGGAGCGTTCAATATTTGTTCAAGAAAAAGGATCTTAATTTAATGCAGATGAGGTGTTTGGAGCTATTGAAAGACTATGACATCACCATATTGTATCATCACGAGAAGGCCAATGTGGTGGCCGACACATTGAGTAGAAACGCAGCGAGTATGGGCAGCCTTGCGTTCATTCCAGTCGATGAGAGGCTGCTTGCATCAGATGTTCAGACTTTGGCCAACCAGTTTGTGAGGTTGGATATTTTAGAGTCCAGCCGTGTTCTAGCTTGTACAGTCACTCGGTCTTCCTTGTTTGAGCGTATTAGAGATCGGCAGTATGACGACCCTCATTTATTGGTCCTTAGGGACATAGTGCGGCACGGTGTTTCCAAGCAGGTTAATGTTGGAGATGACGAAGTCTTGAGGATGCAGGGTCATGTTTGTGTTCCTAATGTAGATGGACTTCATGAGTTGATTCTTGAGGAGGCCTACAGTTCCCGATACTCCATTCATTTGGGTGCCGACAAGATGTATCAGGACCTACGTCAGCATTATTGTGGAGGAGGATGAAGAAGGATATAGTTGCTTATGTAGCTTGATTCCTGAATTGTCAGCAAGTGAAGTATGAGCATCAGAGACCTGGTGGTTTGCTTCAGAAGATAGAGATTCCTGAGTGGAAGTGGGAGTGTGTCACAATTCATTCCTATGACAGTTACATGTTCTTCGGAGAGGTTGGCAGAGATTTACATCCACGAGATCATACGTCTTTATGATGTGCCAGTGTCTATCATTTTTTATCGAGGTACGCAGTTCACCTCGCACTTCTGGAGGGCAATACAGCATGAGTTGGGCGCACGGGTTGAGTTGAGCACATCGTTTCATTCTCAGACGGACAGATAGCCCGAGCGCACTATTCAGATATTGGAGGATATGCTCCACACATGTGTTATAGACTTTGGAGGATCGTGGGATCAGTTCTTGCCTCTTGCAGAGTTCGCCTACAACAACAGCTACTAGTCGAGCCTTCACATGGCTCCCTATGAGGCATTATACGGTAGGCGGTGCTGGTCGCCAGTTGGGTGGTTCGAGCCGGGGGAGGCTCGGTTGTTGGGTACAGACTTAGTACATGATACCTTCGATAAAGTCAAGATTATTCAGGATCGATTTCGCACAGCTCAGTCCAAGCAGAAGAGTTATGCCGACCGTAGAGTTTGTGATAATGCATTCATGGTCGGGGAGAGGGTGTTTCTCCAGGTATCACCCATGAAGGGTGTCAATAGGTTTGAAAGAAGGTCAAGTTGAGCCCTAGGTATATCGGGCCCTTTGAGATTCTGGAGAGAGTGAGAGAGGTGGCTTATAGTCTTGCGTTGCCACCGAGGTTATCAGTAGTTCATCCGGTGTTCCACGTGTCTATGCTCAGAAATTATCACGGCGATCCGTCCCGTGTATTAGATTTCAGCTCTATCCAGTTGGACAAGGATTTGACTTACAAAGAGGAGCCGGTGACTATTGTAGCCCGGCAGGTTCGTTAGTTGAGGTCGAAGAGTTATCCTTCAATCTGAGTGCAGTGGAGAGGTCAGCTCATCGAGGTAGCTACTTGGGAGTCCGAGTCGGACATGCGGAGTAGATATCCCCACCTTTTCACCAGTTCAGGTACTTTTCTATGTTCGTTCGAGGACGAATGATTGTTTTAGATGTGGAGAATTTGATGACCCGATATGACATCTCATGTTTTGAAACCTAATTATATGATCTGAAGCCTTAAGAATCATGTTTTAGCCTTCCTCAAGTTGTGTGCGCATTCCGAGCGTCTATTCGGAAAGCTTTTATGTTAAAAACTAAGAAAATAAGAATTTTTGCCTAAAAATTTCATTTGAGTTGACTTCGGTCAACATTTTAATAAACGGACCCAGATTCATGTTTTGATGGTCCCGTTGGGTCCGTACCGTGATTTGGGACTTGGGCGTAATCCCAAAATCGAATTCGGAAGTCCCTAGTCCAAAATATCGGACTTTGTCGAAATTTGAAAGTTAAAGGCTTATGAATTTGAAATGGTTGACTAAAGTTTAACTTTTTGGATAACGGGTACGTATTTTGATTCCGGAACCCGGTATAGATCCAATACCATATTTATGACTTCTTTGTGAAGTTTGATGAGAAACGGAGTTGGTTTGACGTGATTCGGACGTCCGATTTTGAAAATAGAAGTTTCAAAGTTTTCTTGAAAATTTCATTTGATTTGGTATTCAATTTGTAGTTTTTTAGGTGTTATTTTGGCAATTTGATAGCGCGAGCAAGTTCGTATGATATCTAGTTCGAGGGCTCAGGTGAGTTCTCGGATAGGCTACGGAGTGAAAGTTAGACCTAGATCATTGCTGGTGTGTTTCAGTTTTTGTTGCAGGCCTCAGATCTCGCAATTGCGAGATCAAGAATCGCATTTGCAACCACTGTTGAGTTCGCATTTGCGAAGAGTAGCTGGGGAGGCCATAGTTCGCATTTGCGAACAATGTCTCGCATTTGCGATGGGAGCTGGGAGAGGGATTCTTCGCATTTGGGATCACTGGGTCGCATTTGCGATCAAGCCTGAGTTCACATTTGCAAACTATTCTCCGCATTTACGAAGAATGCAGAGGTGTAATGTTTCTCGCATTTGCAGGCTTCGCATTTGCGAAGCCCAGGTTGCAGATGTTGATGCGAAGCCCAGGTTGCAAATGCAACATCTGTAGCTGAACAAATGTGACTTAGACGGGATTTTCCCAAGACTTATTCTTCTCCAAATCTTTGGTAAGTGATTCTAACCTATTTCCTTTCAATCATTCAGTACTTTTCCTAAGATTTCAACCTAAAATATAAGGTTTTCATGGTGAAATTGGGGGGTTTTGGGGTAGAAATTAGGGATTTGGTAAATTGGGGATATAGACCTCAAATTAAGGTCGAATTCCAATACAAATTACATAATCGGGCTCGGGGGTGAATGGTAATCGGGTTTTGGTCCGAATTTTGGGTTTGGACCAAGCGGGCTCGGGTGTTGAATTTTTTTCAAAAATGGCATAAATTGAATTCTTGCAATCGTTGGTAGTTCTTAAGGATTAATTTGAATCGTTTGGTTGGTAATTTGCTAGATTCCATTGGTCCAGAGGATTGTTTGAGAGGAAAGGTTGTGATTGAGTAGTGAGTGGTCTGTTGAGCGAGGTAAGTGTTGTGTCTAACCTTGACTTGAGGGAGTGAGGAACCCTCAGACTATTTTCTATGTGAAATTCATGTGAGCGGCGTATATGTGAGGTGACGAGTGCTTATGCGCCGCCAATTTATCTGTTTTCCCTATTTTTCCTCTTTTCTCATATTATTTTTTCCCCGTCTTAATTGTTACATGCTCTAATTGTGTTCCCATGCCTATTGCTACTTGTTAGACATTGTTTCCTCCTGTTCATGATATTTGTTCTTTCCACAGTTTCAGTGTCTCCTATTATTTTCCTAAGTTGTTTTATCGGTACCTTTTTGTTGTATATTCTGAATTGATGTCGTCGTGTAGTATTACTTATGTGAACTTTCATGATGTACAAGTTTCCTATCTGTTTCGGTTCGGTGTTTAAGTATTGTGAAGGGTTTCCGTAATTTGAATTGTGAATTTACTGGCACACTGAGCACTTGATGTTGATATGGTGGGATCGGGCTGCACACCGCAACAGGTGGAATAAGGGTGATATGTTGAGGTGGAATAAGGGTGAATCGATACTGTACGGTGGGAACGGGTTGCACGCCACAACATGTGTAATAAGGGTGGGTTGTTTGGTGGATAGGGGTGAACTATGATTATGTTATTGTGATATGGTGAGATCGGGTTGCATGCTGCAACACTATTATTTATGCTCACTGTTGTTTATGCTACTATGAGGAAATAATGAAGGAATATGAGATGTACGGTGGGATCGGGTTGCGTGCCGCAACAACCTATGTGTTTATGTTTCCCTGACCCATGTCAGCTTTGCAGTATTCTTTTTTACACCTAAGGATTGGTAATTTCTGAACGCTTATGACTTATTTCTGGGAGTTGTAGTATTTCTTGCAAGTTACTGCTTTATCAATTCTGCATTTCTTGTTCTGATTTTATTATATATACTGTGTACAGGATGTAGTGTGAGTGACCCGCTTAGCCTCGACACTACTTCATCGAGGTTAGGCTCAGCACTTACCAGTACATGGGGTCGGTTTGTACTGATACTGCACTCTGCACTTCCTGTGCAGATTTTGGTGTTGGTTTGAGTTGATCGTGAGGTTAGCTGCTGGATTCATCCGACAGGAGACCCAAGGTAGATTTGCCGGCGCCCGCAAACCCTGGAGTCCCCTTCTAGACACTGCACTTTACTGTTTATTTCCTTTCAAACAAATGTGTTTTTTTCCAGATTTTTACTTATAATAAATCTTAGAAGTTCGTGAACTGTGACTCCATGTCAAGACCTAAACCGATGGGCCGTGACGTGCACCCGTACCTTACTTAATCGAGTACCAACGTAACATATCTTTCTTATTGTACTTCCATTGGCAAATGGGCCAAACGGGTCGTCATGGGCTAACCAGAATAAACATAGGGGAATATTCAATATAGGACGACCCAACCTGATATAAAAACTTATATGTGTGATATACGGGCCTATAAGGCCAACGGGATCACTTGTATACTCAAAACATAGGCCGACAAGGCCATACAAGCATTCGTATACATGACATCTGTATACAAGCCTCTAAGAGTACATACTTAACATAAAGGTCGGGATAGGGCCCCGCCATACCAAACAATATGCGTCTAAATCATACTGACCAAACAAGCAACTCTGGAGCAAATGGAGCGTACCAACATCTTCCGCTGAGCTGATAGCCTACTTGGAGGACTCTCGACCTGTCTATCAGGACCTGCGGGCATGAAACGCAGCGTCCCCAGGCAAAAGGGACGTCAGTACAAATAATGTACCGAGTATCTAAGGGATGAAAATCAGTAAATCATAGACATGAGAGAAACATGGAGTAAAAGACTAGACATGTATGTCTGCATAACTATGTGAATCATTTCATTTTTATTATGTCATGCATATGCGTATAAATGTCATTCCATGCATAGGTATATGCGTTCATAGCATCATCAAGCCTCTGAGGGAATCCCATCATATTATATCGGCCACTGTGGGCAAATCATTAACGTACCAGCTGATCAGGTGGTGGTGCATATGCGCCGTAACCTTTTCCCATATTTATGATATTCCGAGAAATATTATTAACGTAATTCTTATGCATTTATACATGTACATTGACCTAACCTTTTCAAAAAAATGTGTTTCTTTCAGACTTTTACTTGTAGTAAATATTAGAAGTTCGTGAATTGTGACTCCATGTCAAGACCCAAACCGATAGGCTGTGACGGGCACCCGGTAACTTACTTAATCGAGTACCAACGTAACATATCTTTCTTATTATACTTTAATTGTCAAATAGGCCAAACGGGCCGTCATGGATCAATGTACATGTATAAATGCATAAGAATTACGTTAATAAGATTTCTCGGAATATCATAAAATCAATATGCCCTTTTTATCTAATACGTATTTTTTTGAGACCCATGAACAGAAGATATACTAATAATTCACATGAGAAATCAAGAATATAGACACCCCTAGTATTTCTATAAATAGATTCATTTACGGAAGTTGTGCCTTTGCTCGTTTCGTTCGTGTCGTATAGATCATGCCAAAAAGAAAGAAGGGATAGCCTTAACTACCTGGACCGATTCCCTTGACACTTCCTCTAACACACGTCTTTTGCAAAGAACACATAACGACGGATCGAAGTAGGGGGAAGATCCACATGATATTCTTGAGAAAGATTGCATCGTTCTCCCTAAGAATCGAAATCTCGTTGCTATAACATTACGAAGTCTCATTTGAGTGAGAGATTGAAGCGACTCACGTTGCTAAATGAAGCTCGCCTTGCTGAAGCCTTTCACATAGATGTAATACATCTTTAATTTGAATTTAGAGATGGTTTTAAGTCTTGGTGGTGGTGGGCCCACCATTCAAGACTTGTCACATACCTTCTTTAAAATGTGACACCTTTCTATTTAATTCAAGAGTCACGATATAGCATAGTAGGCTGCCACGTTGGGAACTTAATCAACTTATCCAAATAATTATTTACTTAATTCCTTAATTGATTTGTTAATCGCCATTAATCCATAATTATTCAATTATCCGCATAATTAGGAATTATCTAAAATTACTTAAAATACTACTCACTTTTAACACACTTTGCACACCTTACTATTATGGTCATGTGGTACCTTGTATGACACTAGTCCATAAATACCGGGTATTATAGCTCGGACCTTATTTTATCTCCAAATGTCAAACCTCGACGAAACTCATTTTCTTCGATTCTCTTACCCTCTAACTTCCACTAATTTACTTATTACTTGTTTGAATAGCATAATGCTTATAATATCAAAATAATCTCATTCCCGAACTTACGTCGGTTAACTTACAATGAAACTTCAATGTACGAAAATACGGGATGTAACATCTCATTTTCGATCTTATATCAATTTACTTATGGCGTACTTCCACGTACGAAAACATGGGATGTAACACTCCAGATCCGGGTAGTAGTATATATGTTGAGGTTGTTACGTATTTCCGCACTCATTTTAATTCGTTTTAGTTTGATTGCTGTTATTTACTGGATTGAATAAGAATTGCCTTAATGATTCTCTAACGTTGGCTTGCCTAGAAAGTGAAATGTTAGACGCCATCACGGTCCCAACGGTAATAAATTCTGGATCGTGACAATATATATACATATTACATTGAAAAAAATGTTCTACAACAAAGAAACACCTTTTTCTTGCCATATTAAACTATGATTATCATTTTTGTAGGTTCAGACAATATCTAATATTTGACCTAAAAAATTAAATCACCAACTATCCATATTAATCATCCTTGTGTTTTATTTATTTTTATGCATAATTAGGTACTAAAAGATTTAGGTTAATACTATTAATATTATTTTATAGCATTGTGTACCACAAGACGGCTTACGCGTGCAACGCACGTACGAAGAGACCAGTATATAATAAAATTCATAAGTAATGATGTCTATGCTAATCCCAGAAATCTGGAGTTACAAGTACATGTGCGACTAGAATGCTACACATATAGTCTGAAATGAAATACAACTGTCCAAAACAAGATAAATTATAAAACAAGATAGAAAGGGACCTTCAAGAACTGCAAATGATGTGCGGCCCTACCTCAAGTTTCCTAGATAGATCCGGTCCGAGCAATCTCCTTTATGCTCCGTTAGGACCAACTCTGGGATCTGCATAAGAAGTGCAGAAGTATAGTATTAGTACAAACGACCCCATGTACTCCGTAAGTGCTGATCTTACCCTCGACGAAGTAGTGGCGAGGCTATGAAAAGACACTCACTATAAACTTGTTCGAATAATAAAAAGAAGACAACAAAAATATCGAGAAACAAATAATTTCATAAGAACGGGACCAGAAGCTCAACTAATTAAGGGCCCGAGAATATCATCATCTCATAACCTCATATCACAACAAAGAAAATAGAACACAAAAACTACAAATTATTACAATACGTCAATTTTTGTTGCAGCACGCAACACGATACCAAATCCAAATCAACATCTGTTGCGGCGACCAACCCGATCCCAACATCATTTCAATATCTGTTGTGGCGCGCAACCCATTACTAATATCAATTCATTTCCATTCAGTTGTGGCACGCAACCCCTTCCCAATATCATTTCATTAACATTAACAACTCAATACAGCAAATTCTGAAATTCCAACATAAAAGGAACTAAAGCGTATAAATCACCAAGGAACTACGAGTATAGGCAGAGAACAACCAACAACTCAAATTCATGAAGTATCCTCACATAGTAAACCAATACAAACCTTGACAAGTCATTAACGCAAGATTGTCCAAGGGCTCACACAATCTAGCATAACATAACAAAGTGCAACAAGTATGGTAACGGCAATAAAGACAAGTAAAGGTATGAACCAATAAAAACACTCATTTAATATAGGTGAGAGCATATTGTAGGTAAAATAAGCAATAATCAAGGAATGAATAAATAAAAATAGCTAACAAATAAATGATAGATAACAAGTAATGCATAAATCACAAGTAAAGGTATGTAGAAATCAAAGCATGTAACGAGATATATAACATGGAATAAACGATGACATAATGATAAATAGCCCACCCAGTATGTTTGAACCCATGACAGTGCATATACACTTGTTACTTGTATATACGTCGTTCCCACACATAATTCACATACCAAATAGACCAAACAATTCCTAATTTCCTCAAGTCAAAGTTAACCACGACACTTACCTCTTTCCGAAATCAAATCAACAATCAACCACGGCTCTACCTTTAGAACAAGCCCCCAAACTAACCGAATCTAGCCAATTATAATTAAAACAATTCAGAAGAAGCTTTAGAAACTACCCACGAATGAAAAAGTTTCAATCTTTAACTAAATTAAAATAGATTAAAAATGGTGTAAAATAAGTTAAGTCTTGAAATTTCCCACTCTTACCCAGCTGCAGGTATCATAATTGTGAATCTTCTCTATCATCGCGATCATCATGAATGCAAACCGCTGATAGCAATTATGATCAGTTCCCGAGATATACAATATTGCAAAAGCAAAGAACACCTCGTAATTGTGACCTCTGGGCAGTCCGCAAATGCGTACAATTCTTCGCAAATGCCAAGTTGCCCCAGAATCTACACTATCGCAAATGGGAGACCATGATGTCCGCTAATGCGATACTAACGTTGCAAATTCGAAGTGCCAGCCCCCAATCCCTATATGCCAATGCAATACCTTGACTGTAAAAGCGATGCTCACATTTGCAAGCAATACCTCGCAAATGCGAGAACGACAGACCCTCAACACCAACAAATTTCAAACAGCAGTTCATACCATTCTAAAACGCGTCTGAAACTCATCCGAGACCCTCAGGCTCCAATCCGAATATTCACATAAGTGTAATAACATCATACAAACTCGCTCGCTGACTCAAATCATAAACATAACATCAAATATCAAGAATCAATCATCAAAACTCAAGATTTACAACTTGGAACTCAACTTTTGCAAATTTTCACTTAATGCGCCGAAACGTGCTCGGGTCACCCGGGACCCCCACCAAACATGCGTACATGTCCAAAAATATCATACAAACCTACCAGAATTTTCAAAACACCGATCCGAGGTCGTTTACCAAAAATGTTGACTGTGGTCAACCCAAACCTCGTTTTAAGTCAAAAATCACACTTTCTTCAAAATTGTACATATAAACTCCCCGAAAAATGACACGGACCACGCACACAAATTATAAATCATCAGATGAGACTAGGAGAGGTCTTGGAACACAAAAAGGAACTAGTATTCAAAACGACCTATCGGGTTGTCACAACATCACAACCAGATTTAAGAAACTAAGTGAAAGTCAAATACTAGCATAATCTTTTATAGGATAAAATCAGTTCATATTAAATACTCGTATAATAGAGAAATATGTGGAACCAGAGATAGATGAAAAGTGAGACAGGTGGAAACCAAGATGATGGGAAGCAGCTTCTGTTGGCATCGGAAAGCCCCCAAAGGGAATATTTCTAATGAAGACAAACGAATGCCTGACACCCGATAACATTCAATGAGAATATTTTGCAGTCTTATATACACAGTCTGTTATAGAGAATTATGGCATTCATAGCCTCCCAGTACACATTCTTCAATCGCCCCCATAATTGTCATTTAAGAGGTCTTGATCCTAGGACCTTGTTCCCTAGGTGCAACTATCAATAATGATTTCAACAGCCATTGTAAGGACATG
The DNA here is from genome assembly GCA_005239525.1 of Nicotiana knightiana. Lineage (NCBI taxonomy): Eukaryota > Viridiplantae > Streptophyta > Magnoliopsida > Solanales > Solanaceae > Nicotiana > Nicotiana knightiana. The sequence continues at coordinate 166,111 of ML403142.1, forward strand.
AATTTTCTGGAAAACTTATGCTATACATTATTCTAAGCTCAATAGCATCTTATTTCTCGTCATTGATATTCTTATTATTGTCTTCAGAAGCTCTGCTCCTGGAACCAAGCTGCTATCTTATCTCGATTTCAATGCTAAGTATTGTATTTTTATTTAATTTATTTATCATTTTGGGATCAAATTGATTTGTTTGTCAATAAACCACGTACATATTCAACTGTACCATTTTACGGGTAAACAGTTTGGCGCTCATGGTGGAGCTTAGACAGTTGCATAATTTAATTGTTCCTTGCATCTATTACTAACCTGTTTAAATTCTTTGTTTCTTAGGAAACAATCGTAAGAAAATGGCAGATAAAGATGTCAACATTATACACAAAGTTGAGGCACAAGGAAATACGCCTCGACACGAAGGTTCGAGCAGTGATACCCGCAACAAGGAGGAAGTAGCCATGTCAGTCCATGGCAGGAAATATCTACAACATGTTCAAGAGGCAACTCCTGATGATGCTAAAGATGAGCACGTTATGGAAACGGTAAAAATCCTAAGGGAGCAACAAAGGGCTAGTGTAGGACATCTCTCACGACAAGATTAGGTCATGACATGATTGAAGCAAGCATTGTCGGGTGCTTCCAACAATGTGAGTGTAAGAGGTCCGGTTCCTTTCAGTGCGCCCGCAAACCAGACAGCACAAATGGTTGATAACAACACCCCGAGAGGTTAGGTCGGCTTCGACGGGATCGAGGGAACGACAATAAATCTAGTAATAATAATGGGAATGATCCCTTCAAAACCAAACTCATGCGGTTTATGAGAGGAATAAATTCCTGAATGGATCAAATCCTAGGCGCACCGCCAATGTTGAAAGGGTTGCAGTTGCCGTTCAAAACAAGCATGGTACCAGAATTAATCTCGAAGTGGTTCAAAATACAAGACGTGCCAAAATATGATAGGACTTTGGAACCTCTGGATCACATTACCACCTACCCAATGGGGGTGAAAGAAAACAACTTAGCTCCGCACGAGATTGAGTTAGTCTTACTGAAGAAGTTCAGGGAGACCCTCACAAAGGGGGTTCTGACGTGGTATTCACTTCAACCCAGCACTCAATACATTCCTTCGAGATGCTCGCGAGTTCTTTTATCAAGGCCGTTGACGGGGCTAGGAAGGTACAAGGCCGAAAGGCTGACATATTCAGAATTGCTCAAGGTGAGTCCGAACTGCTACGAGAGTTCGTGACCAGATTCAGAAGGAAAGGATGCTGCTACCATCCATGCCGGATGAATGGGTAGCTGAGGCATTTACTAAAGGGCTGAACCCCAGGAGTTCTGACGCTTCCCAAAAATTGAAAGAAAGTTTGCTTGAGTTTCAGGCAACAACATGGGCAGATGTCCACAACCGTTATGAATCGAAGATAAGAATAGAAGATAACTACCTCAGTTTCCCGACATCAACCAAGGGTCGGGATCGAGAGAAGAATAAGGAAAAGTTGAAGGATGACTTCAACGCAGATCGATGGTCTTCCAGAGGTCGGTTTTTGCCTACAAAATAGTCGAAGGACGCGACAAAGGTTTTGGTCAGCGGATAGGTTCGCTACCGATAGGAGAGTGAATCACAGCTAGAATAAAAAATCATTGCAGGACAAAGAGGTATCGGGTTCTCGGGATTCCACCTACCCCAGATTGTCCGAATATAACTTTAGTGTTAGCATAGTGGAACTAGTATTGGTGATGAGGAAAATTAAAGAAGCACGATTCCCGAAGCCAATGAGATTTGACCCCGGTCAGAGAGATCCTAATATATAGTGTGAATATCATGGGACTAATAGCCATCGGACCGGGCGCTGCCGACATATGCGTGAGGAAGTGGAGACATTGTTGAAAAATGGCCATATCAAAGAGCTCTTAAGCGACGGGGATAAGAATAACTATGTTCGTAACTAGGATAATGCGGAACCTTAAAAAACAGGAGAAAATTCTCCTTGTCTAACGATCAACATGATTTTCGGGGGGAACGATATTAATAGTGTAACCTTTTTAGAAGCGAAAAGGGAAAAGGTATCGGTGACCCATAGCAAGAGACTCCGAAAAAACGCCGAGGACGATATCACCTTCATAGAGAAGGACGCAGATGGACTCCTACGATGATGCCTATTAATTTCTCTTATTTAGATTTTAAAATTAAACGTGTTTTGGTGGACCCAGGAAGTTCAGCCAATATTTTCTAACGGAGAGTGCTGGAACAATCCAAGTTAATCGAAAGTATCATTCCGGCCACAAAGCTCCTCTTGGGTTCAACTTAGGAAGTGTGACAACCCGAGGGGAGATCCTGATGCCCACAAATGCCGAAGGGGTCATGAAGACGACCTTGTTTGAAGTAGTAGATGGTGACATGGGCTATAACATTATTCTTGGAAGGCCATGGCTATGCGAAATGAAGGTTGTGCCATCAATATACCATCAACTTATGAAATTCCCAACTCTAGAGGGAATTAAACAAATAAGAGGTGATCAATCGGCAGCAAGGGAGATGAGTGTGACCTCGGTTTCCAATAGTAAAAGGAAGGAACATAGGGCATAGCAATAACAGGAGTCGATGCCTTCTCCCAGCCAAACAAATGCGATAAGGGGGAGGAGTCATCGGAGTCCTATCAGGTACCAAGATATTTCCAGGTACCAGAAGAAACGGACGCAACCAAATCAAAATCAGAAGAGCTCGAACAGGTCGCATTGTTCGAAAAGTTCTTAGAGTGGAAGTTCCACTTGGGGATAGGATTAAAACCCCAAACTCAAGTCAGGATTTGTAGAACTTCTTAAATTTAGTTGACTGTTTTACGTGGTCGCATGCGGATATGATAGGTATTCCGCTAAAGTTGGTCGTGCACAAGTTAATCATGGATCCTAATAACCCTCGGTTAGGGCAAAAGAAATGTCTTATTGCCGAGGTCAGAAACAGGTTCGTCAAAAAAAAGGTAACTCAATTGCTTGATATCGGTAAACTCCGGGAGGTAAAGTATCTCGACTGGTTAGCTAAAGTAGTAGTAGTTTGGAAAAAGAATACTAAATTTTGCATGTACGTAGATTATAAGGATCAGAATAAGGTGTGCCCAAAAGACTCGTTCCCATTGCCAAACATTGATCAAATGATTGATGTGACGACCAAGCGCGAGTTGATAAGTTTCCTCGATGCCTATTCCGGGTACAACCAAATCAAAATGAACCCGGCGGATCAGGAAAAGACTTCATTCATAATGAACTTTGGCACATATTGCTACAATGATCAGCCTTTCTAGCTTAAGAGAGCCGAAGCCACTTATTAGAGGTTTGTGAATAAAAGGTTTAAAAAACAAATAGGGAAAACAATGGAAGTTTACATAGATGATATGATTTTTTAGTATTTGAACGCAGGTGATCATCTTAAACACCTCTAAGAAACCTTTGACATCTTGAGAATGCACAACATGAAGCTTAACCCCAAAAAGTGTGCATTCAGATCATCTCCTATAAGTTCTTGGCGTTCCTAGTGTCACAAATGGGGATCGAAGTTAATCCTGATAAAATTAAAGCCATGAAGGACATTCTCGGCCAGCTATCAAATATGAAAGAGGTTCAGAGGTTGCTTGGAAGACTGACCACTTCAAGTAGGTTCATTTCCCGGTCTTCAGAAAAATGTCATCAATTCTTCTCACTTCTGAAAAAGAAGAACAAATTTGAATGGACTCCGGAATGCCAACATGCTTTGAAAGATTTGAAAAGGTCTTTATCAAGCCATCCGTTACTATCGAAACTGGAGGAAGGCGAGCAATTGTTGATTTACTTAGCGGTCTCGGAGGTGGTGGTAAGTGTCATTTTGGTTCGTGAAGATGAAGGTACGCAATCTCCTATCTATTATGTTAGTAAAATTTTAACGGGAGTAGAAACTCTCTACCCGCACCTCAAAAAATTATCTTTAGCTCTCGTAGTCGCCGCTCGAAAGCTTAGGCCCTATTTTCAATGCCACCTGATAGCTGTGGTAACAACCTTTCACCTGCAAAATATCCTTCACAAACCTGAACTTTCAGGTCGACTGACCAAATGGGCATTCAAAATAAGTGAATTGACATAGAGTATAAACCCAGGACTGCGATCAAGTCACAAATTTATCCGACTTTGTTGCCGATTTCAGTCATGGACCCTTTGGCCACCAAGGAAGTAGTGATGGTGTCGAAAAGGACATCGGGAGTCTATACCTTGTTCACAAATGGAGCTTCCAATGTGAAAAGGTCTGGGCTCGGGGTAGTGCTAATTACGCCCTCGGGAGAAACCCTGAGGCAGGCCATAAGAATTATTCTCTTGACTAACAATGAAGCCGAGTATGAGGCTTTGATTATAGGACTTGAACTGAAACAGTGACTGGACTCTGAGGTCATTGAAATCAAATGCGATTCCCAACTGGTAGTAAATCAGGTACATGGGATCTTTAACACCAAAGAGGAATGCATGCAACAATATGAAGTGAAAGTCGAGACTCTACTTGTACGGTTCAGGGAATGGTCAATCATCCAGATCTTGAGAGAAGAACACGCGGAAGAAGATGCACTGACCAATACTTGTCCTTGGAAATGAACAGATAAGACTCCAGTGCGGTCGTGCAACTTATGCATTCGGTATTGAGATGGTTATTATGAAGTAAACGCAACCAATTTGGTCTGGGATAGGAGAAATGAGATCATTGGCTATCTTGAGCACGGTAAACTACCCGAAATCCCAAGGCATCCCGGGCGTTACATACTAAAGCAGTCTGTTACTGCTTCGGGGGAGGCCAATTATGTAGAAAGTCTTTCCAAGGCCCGTTGGCCCGATGTTTAGGAGCCTCCGAGGCTTATTACATCATGAGAGAAGTTCATGAAGGAATATATTGAAATCATTCGGGTGCGGACTCGTTGGTAATAAATCTAATTTGAGTAGGTTACTACTGGCCCCGAGTGGAAGAAATGCTAAATCCTTTGTTTAGAAATGAGACAAGTGTCAACGCCACGCGTCGTTGGTGCATCAACCAGCAGAATTATTTTGTTCGGTACTATCGCCCTAACCATTCATGAAATAGGGGATGGACATAGTCGGTCCACTGCTGCAAGCTCCCGGTAAGGTAAGATTTCTTTTGATTTTAATTGAATACTTTTCTAAGTGGGTCGACGCAGGTTCTTACCGGCAATCGCAAAATGGTTGATTTCTTGTGGGAAAATATAATTTACAGGTTCGGGATATCAAAGGAGATATCCTGCGGAATCAACAAATAAAGTGATTATTCAAAATCACAAAAAGAGATTGGAAGCAGCCAAAGGCAAATGGCCCGAAGAGTTACCGAGAGTGCTATGGGCGTATCGAACAACGGCCAAATCAAGCACGGGAGAGAGCCTTTCTCTATTGTATACAAAGCAGAAGCCTTGATCCCGGTGGAAGTGGGAGAACCTACCATGAGATACTTTCGGGTGGACAAAGAAGCAAAGAACGAAGCATTGTTGGTTAGGTTGGAGCTGCTCGACGAACGCAGGAACATGGCGCATATAAGGATGGCGGCCCAGAAATAAAAAATGGAAAGATATTATAATCGAAGAGCCAATATACATTATTTCAAAGTGGAAAAGTGACTCAAAATACCCGAGAGAATGTAGAAAAGCTGGGTCCAACATGGGAAGGCCCCTACCGGGTTTTAGCTGTCACCGCAAAAGGATCATATGAACTGGAAAATCAAGACGGAGTAAAATTGCCAAGCAACTGGAATATGGAACACCTCAAAAGTTACTATTGCTGATGAACCTCGCCTATACTTAAGGTATGTGCTGCACACTTTTTCCCTTCGTCTAGTTTTTATCCCAATTGGGTTTTTCTAGCAAGGTTTAACAAGGCAGCAACGGAAAGCATACTACGAAGCAAGCAACATCAACATAAATAAGACTTTTAAATGAAAAGGCATGGAAACAATGAACCAATACGGGACGGTTAAATAATCTTTTGCTCGGTACGAAAGTTCCTAACGGGAAATAAAGTGTGCTATCAGACCAAAGGTAACCTGACCGTTCACGAGTGCAAGCCACTGGGGGTGGTTAGATAATCTTTGGTTCTATAGAAAAGTTCCTAACGGAAATTAAATCTTGCTATCGGACCAGATTATCCAACCATTCACTAGTGGAATCATCAAAGGAGCAAGACTTCCAGTGTTCCAATTCGCATTCTTCGTATTCGACCACGAGGGGGGGAATGATATGAGAATACAACAACCTGATTTCCACACAAAGCGGGACTACGAGAAACCAGGAACAAAGATCCATCATCGAGATCGGGGACTACGCGGCCAGCCCCGTAGAAACAAGTTGTACAAATTAGCCACAAGTAATGGAAATTTTCCTTTCATCACAATGAATGCTTATGTACTTTTGAAAATTGAGGAATAAAGTAAATTCCTTTTATATTTATCTTGTTTCTTGTCCAAACGATGAATTAAAAATTTCATTTGAAAGTTAATCAAGTATTTCAAATGCTAGTGCCGGAATGAATAGGAGAAGTCATCTTTAAGAGCATCGTAAACATAAGAGGACCCTCTCTTATGAAACCCCCAAAGTAAAAGGTTGGTTCCAGAAGAATTTCTGCCCAGAATACAAACACTATCGGGAAAAATGCACCTGAAGCCTTGCATAACTCAACACAAAAAAAAACATTTGCACAATGCTTAAACGAAAAAGCACTTTTATATAACAGATGTGCCAAACAGCACAGGTATAAAAGTATGAAATGAAAAACAAAGCGAAAAGAAGGAAAATAACTAAACTACTGCGTCCCAAGAACTTGGGAGAAGTGAAGCGTCTCTGCTCCCAGGAGAAGAAGGCAGATCTGCCGTCGGCTCGGGATGTTGACCTTCATCATCATACCCTTCAAGTTCTTCCTCTGTTCCCAAGAACTTGGAACCGAAACCAGAAGATTCAATTTCATCAGGTTGAACTGGGAGGCCCCTTTAGGCAATTGACTCTAGCTCACGGGCCTTGGCGATCTCGGCATCAAAGTCAATGACACCTTCTTTGGCCTTTTACAAGGTTTTTCTCCTCATGCTATACGTAGAATATGTTTTTCAGCAATGAGGGAATCCACTCAACGCTGAAGCTCTGACTTAAGTTGATCAACCTCGGTCAAAAAGCTATTCCGTTTGAATTTTGTGGCTTGAAGGCTGAGATCAAGGTCACAAATAGTGTAATTGTAAACTTTATTGTGCTCCATGACCCTCTTATACTTATTTTCCATCTGGGCACGCTTCTCCTCAGCAACAACAACTTCTTCAACTTTGGAGTTAAAGGCTGCCTCCAAATTATTCAACCTTTCAGTAGAGGCAGCAACAAGAACAACATTTTGGACCACAGATTATTTTGCCTTGGCCTCATGAAATTGTAACTTTAACAAGGCGACCTCTTGGATGAGGGTCACCACCTGCTCAATCTTCTGCAATTGAGCCTCCAACTTAACGACTTCGGCAGCTTGTGCTTTCAGTGTTGGGAGACGAGCAAAAATTTGATCCCGCTCGGCCAACAATTGATCTCGCTCGGACATAAGTTTTTCTTTATCGAGGATCAAATTTTGAAGGCCCTCGGAAGAAAGGAAGTTAGCCTGCAAAGCAAAACTCAAATCACAAATCCTGTGATAACAAGACAAGAAGAAGAAATAAGAAGAACAAATATTATACCGTTACTGCTTTATGATCATTCCCTGTTTCCCCAACTCCAACCCTAGTATATGACTTATGGTTAGGGTTTACTGTAGCCCTAGTATCCCTTGACTCCATTATTTCTCCACATTGTCACCCCTTCCCTTGTTGTCTTATTCTATCAATGTCGTCAACTTCATCGCTTGCCATCAGACCTTTCCATATTGTTATTCTTTGAATGTTCTTGTAGAATTTGTGTAAGAGTGTGTTGGTCTGAATCAATTATGGGAACATTGAGAGGTTTCTTTGTCTTACCAAATGATTGATGCACTCAATATTGAGCATAGTCCTTTCCTTCCACTTCCGTATCTCCCTCGGAATTGGTAGTAATATATTCCTTTAATCGAACTAGGTCTATTTCTGTAGCTGCCTTTGATCCATCATTGACCAAACCATTAGGCTTAATATTCATGTTCCTTCTATTTCCAGTTCCACTTAGCTTTGGAATCCTAGTCTCCGTTAGATTAAGGTTTACATTCCCAGATCCGTAGGATTTGGTAGATCATCATCCTTAGCCAATACATCAAAGGTATTGCTAATCCTAAAGGTGTTACCCTCCTTCTTATATCGACTAAAACTCTTATAATTCTCAGTTCCTTCATCGAGATGTTGACGACCAATTTTGACCACCCTCTTTTAAATTAAATTGTTTACACTTATTAGCCAGCAATAAATGTAGTGAAGTATTTTTAAATTAATAATACCTATTTCTCAAAATATAAATGATATAATAATTTTAATAGCAGTTAGTAAAATCAATTCTATAATCAATAGAAATTTAGTCTTAATTATTTATAAATTATACCACTCCTACTGCTTTAATTAATTAAAATAACATCATATTTTAATAAACAAGTATTACCATTAATTGAATAATTTAGTCTCAAATTTATAATTATATTACCTTAATTACTTTGATTAACCAAAATTAGTTTTTACAATTCAATAGGCGAAGTATTATAGTTATTTTGTTGACCAATTAATTATAGTAATTAACTAATAATACATTTTCTAATTATATCTTATTACGTTTCATGGTAGTAATTAAGTCTAATTAATTTAATTATAAAAAGGGTTATAAAATCAAAAAGGCTACAATTACAATTGTTCTATTTTAACTCAATGTAGCCATAAGTTCAAACCTTACCTAGCTCTATTTGGCCCAAAACACAAGCCCAATGTGCGATAACCCGGTCCGAAACCCCCATCTCCGTCCAAGTTGTGAATCCATGCTATCTCTTCTAGACCAATCACAAAGCACCACATCACTCATCTCCAGCGCTCACACAACAAACACAATGCATTTGGACCGTTGATCCAAATAATCAACGGTCCACAATTAATCCCAGCTTCTCTTTTACTTTTAAATCCTTCAAAGGTTTATCTCAGCCATTGGATCAAAAGGATCAACGACCATCGTCTTTTTCATGACCCCAAATCTAAGCAAGTCGTGATGGCGCCTATCGTGGAACTAGGCCAGCCAAAGCTACACTCAAATCGTAATAAGCTTCCATTTACATCTTTACTAAGCTGATAACCCGTAAGGGTTTCTTTTAAACATTTTTAAAACAGTTAAAGTTATACCGAATATTAAATACAACCCCCCGAGATCCCGGAGTCACTGGTCATGAGCATCTACATAAAATATACAACTCAAAAGAAACTAAATTCTATAATAGTAAGCAGGAGAGAGCAAGACTGCGGACGCGTGCAGCTACCTCGCAAACCTCCGAGAAATCTCTGGAACAGATACACAGCTCACCCTGCCCTAACACCTGGATCTGCACACAAGGTGTAAGGAGTAATGTGAGTACGCCAACTCAGTAGTAATGAAAATAAATCAGGTCTGAGCAGCAAGAAACACATAAAGATCAATTCACAATATGCACAACCTTTCTTTCAACAATGTATACGTTAAATCATCACGCTTAAAAGCCGATTTCAGTAAAAATCATTTGGAAATATACTTGCCAATAGTTTCAACAAACTTTCAAGAAGCTTAGTGTAAAAATGTTGAAAATCATAAAAAGGCCCCTCGGGCAAAACATATTTCATAAGTTCAGAGTGAAAGTGGTAAAATCATAAGTAGCCCCTCGGGCAAAAACATGTATCAGAACCGGCCCCTCGGGCATGCCTCACAGTCACTCATAATCAGACCCTCGGGCATACCTCACAGTCACTCATAATCAGCCCCCCGGGCATACCTCACAGTCACTCATACCTCCCAATCACTCGGCACTCGGCACTCGGCAATCGCCCTCAGTAGGTACTTACGCTCACTGGGGGTATGTACAGGCTCCGGAGGGGCTCCTTCAGCCCAAGCACTAATATCAAGCCACCTCGTGGCATATCATATCTTCACAATCAGGTCCTCGGCCTCACTCAGTCAGAACATCTCAAAAGCCCCTCGGGCGTATCAGTAAAACAGGGTACTCGACCCAAAACATCATTTTATATCTCAAAATAGTGTAAATAAGGTTGAGTTTCGAAAATAGTTAAGCACGACATGGCTGACTATAAATCATAAATCAACAGTGAGGAAATAGTAGTGAAAAGCCCCCAAGGGGTCTAAACAAGTCGGCATGAGGCCCCAAACATGGCTTATAGCCCAAAAATAGCAATAGTTTTTAGAACACAATTTAACATATGATTTAGAGTAAAATACGCAACTCAATAGTTTCCGCGAGAGGACCAAGTCCAATACAAAAATCATTGTGCGCCACATACTCGTCATCTGATATGTGCACCATTCTAAACACAGTGAGAAATATGAAGTCCGGGGTTTCATACCTTCAGGACAAGATTTATAGCCATTATACCTCTACCGGGCCACAATACTAAATTGCGATGATTTTGCCCCTCAAATCGGCTCCCGATTGCTCCGAATCTAACCAAAACCAGATTAACATCATCAATATACGCTAAAGGAACAAAACCCAATAAAAAATTATCAATTTAGACACAATTTCTCAAAATTCGGCCAAACCCGAGCCCACGTCTCGAAGATCGATAAAAACTACATCACAAGAACCCTTATCCTCCCACAAGTCCGTACATACCAAGAACATCAAAATCGGAGAACAATTTCCCACTCAAATTACCAAAGGAAATTTCCAAATCTTTCTTCCCACTTTTCCCAAATTCTCTACTTAATTCCTCAAATTGCATGGTGAATAATCAACACAAATTCATGAAATTAAACAAAAAATAATTGAAGAACACTTACCACAAGAATCCCACTGAAAATCTCGTCCAAAATCTCCTTCTCCCGAGCTCTCAAATGGAAAAATGAGTTATGGCCAAGAACCCCCAAAATTAGAACTTAAACTGTCTGCCCAGACTTTTACACTGTGCGATCGCGGAAAAAAGCACGTGATCTCAAAGAAAAAAATGCTGCCCAACCAAACTAACCCTATGCGATCGTAGAAACACCTATGCGACGCGGAAGGCAACTCCTCAAAGTAATGCGATCGCGACCAGCTCTATGCGATCGCATAGAGAAACTCCATCACCTCATTGCCACACGCGCCCACACAGTGTGATCGAAACAAGCCTCACGCGATCGCACTTTTCTGCCTCCTCCCACTACGCGATCGCAGACCATACATTGCAATCACATAACACAATTTCTGCTGCCTCACCAACCAACCCTATGTGATCGCATCCTCACCATTGCGATCGTATATAAGGAAACTAGATCAAGAAAACACAGCGACAACAGCAGTCCTTTTAAGGCCAAACACACTCTGTTAACCACCCGAAACACACCTGAGGCCCCTGGAACCTCAACCACACCTACCAATACACCCCATAACATCATTCGAACTTAGTCGAGACTTCGAAACACCAAAAACAACGCAAAAACACCAAAATTACATCAAATTCAAGCCTATGAACTCTGAAACTTCTAAATTTCGCCAATGATGCCGAAACCAACCAAAACACATCCGGTTGACATGAAATTTGCACACATATCCAAAATGACATTACGAACCTGCTCCAACTTGCGGAATTCCATTCCGACCCCGATAGCCTATTTTCCGCTACAGACCGGAAATCGCCAAAAACTAACTTTCGCCAATTTAAGCCTAATTCTAATCCGGACATCAAAACTTCATTCCGAACACACTTCTAAGTCCCAAATCACCTAACAAAACTATCCGAGCCATAAATCCACATTCCGAGGTCGTTTACCAATAAGTCAACTCCTAGTTGACTTTTTTGACTACTAAGCTAATTTAAGAGACTAAGTGTCTCAATTCTCACCATGACCACTCTGAACCCGAACCAACCGACCCAACACAACATAAATAGGCTAAGAAACATATGATAAAGCAGAAACGGGAAAAATGGGGCTAAACTCTCGGAACGATCGGCCGGGCCGTTACATCCTCCCCCACTTAAACATATGTTCGTCCTTGAACGGGCCAAGAGTTGTTCTCCAACACCATCAAACTGTCGCGTAGCCTACCATGCACATACTTGGGGGTGATCCTACATCACCCTATTCCATATAGGTCCAATAGCACAACACAGTTGAAATTTTGAAATCCAACCTGACCCATTAACCTTAGAACCAAATTTCCACTTCTGAAGTAATATACAAGATCAAAATTCCACAGCTATAAACTGAACATGTCTAAACACGTTGTATCAAGCCATATACGCACCCCAGATGAAATCACATAATACACCGCGTGACTCAAACACTCATAGCGATAATACTTAACCACAATAACTGCTCAGAACAACCCAATACCGGTACATAACCTTTTATCACGAAATGCCTCGCTCTAACACTTCCATATACTGCCGATGATAAAAGAAACACATAAAAACTAATAACCATTCATCCGATCAGTCAGATATGAAGCTCCCCCTTCCCAAACGGGGAATTATAGTTGATTTCTAAGCCGACTCCCGATATTTATCCTTCCAACTATGTTGTAGGCAATTCTGAAATATTCATTCTAGGTCCAATGACCTCATATCATCCATCACAACCACTCTGATGACATGACACATCGATACAATTCGAAGCCAAAACCTGTGCAACTCGTGCAATTAATAGCAACATCCCAATGTAATCAAATTATATAAAAGGTTCACACAAGAGGACTATCCTGTCATTAACAATTACCATCACCACATCATGCCAAAGGTCTAGAACACACCGTAAAAATCAAAACACACGAATCTAATACCAAAGGTCATACCCCTACATAACTCTGCTACACTGCGCGATCTCATCCAAACGGTGGTCCACTTGAAATATTTCAAGACACCTTGCCTAAAATCAATAACCATTCGAAATTCGACATCAATTACTCAAAGTGCATTGCCATAACCACGCGAAACCGGACGATACCATGCCGCACGAATCAGAAGGTACATAACCAACACGTCTCAATCCCGCAACACCCAATTACTTACCTTACTCAAATCTAGCTATAAAACCCAATTAGAACCGCACCATATGTGCATATAACCAATAATAACCACTCCCCGCAACACCGAAGGATAACTCATAGATCACTCCAGAACATGAATAAACTCAATCACAATCAGATGGTACATTCCTCAACAATAGAAATTCAGAGTCAGCAATTCCGACCCAGTGCAGAACACACACTCCTACGGGCCTACCAATAACCCTGAATCAACTCTGGTCACCCACAACAGATAGATAACTTACCGAAAAGTTCACAATGACTGAATCGTGGTACATACTAACATCCGACTAGCTTTGCTCGCATCTTCACAGTTCACTACCACAAAATAACCTATTTATGAGAACTCTCAGTCTCGAAGTCCACGAAGCGCACGTATTACCGTATCTGATCTCAACTCCACCGCTCGAATACATAACACATCCCAAATACTCACTCATTCCACGAGGGATACCCCTAAAATTCTTCTGTGCCACCAAGCAACCTTGAATATCAGCAGTCGAATCTAACAAGAGAGCGTCGAAATACCAATAAAGTACCCTTAACTCCACACATTGACCCTTCTGACCCTCATCAAGCCACCCAATAGTGATATCGTCTACCTAGTCGTCCGAAACTGCCGATGTTGTCTAAGAAATTTTGTTTTGACCTTCCTTCCAGAACTGAATTGTGACCTCACATATGCAAATCTCAACTCTACCCAACATACCGCATACGCCATGCCATCCTAGGACAAATATGGGAACTTCATGATACATTCCGAGCCACAAGCTACTACATACCCAGCTAGCCAAGAACTTTCCATTTGATCCCATCTAGAAGCAAAAATCATTATACATTATAAGCTCCTCGGGCTAGAAGAAAATACACATCTCTAACCATGGTAGAAACCATCAGGAACTATCTGAATCCCATTTGTACAACACCCAACCATCAGGACTGAATCCTTCTGGCTCAACCAAGATACGCAGGTCACCAAAACCCAAGAGCATTGCTAAGAAACACTTGTAAAACTCATCACCTCATGAACACCCAAAGAACTAATCGTATCCCTTACCATGCCGATCCAACCTACTACCAAGTTGTCCTGCTTACCCCAGTTTATTCTGACTTACCTTCAAATTGATACTTCTCCTTGCCGTAATACCACAATTCTCAGCCCAGACTCGCCACATAAGTCCCAAGCATAAAACCGTACCGTCTAAGGCTCATAAGCCTCCGAATACTCTCTCAAATATCCCCAAAAGTACCACATTCAAAATACTTACCCTGAAGAGACTTCCTGCGAATCTAAAGCCATTACCTTCACTTTCCTGATACTGATATGTAAAATCCATGATGATGTAGAAATGCCACAAGTCTTGACACCCTCCAACGTAAATCTCAATCACACTGACCAATTAGGCAGAATCGACCTGACCCGTTTGTACACTAACATACTAGGAAATTAATCCACTCACTTGAAGCCACAGGAAAATTCATACACTGCACACACTACACCTTTTACAATTACCTCTTAATCATTCCATAGAATTTATTTACCCATAGAGTACATTACAACCTGTATCAAAGAATTATCATTACTTGAGTCATTTCCAGACCCCACACCTACAGGTCATAAATGATTTACCAATATACCTCGAACTGAAACCAATACACACAAAATCGTGTACTCAACTTATCATTAACATACTCCCCCACTTGGCTCAAAGCCAATGACCAAGACAACCAATAACTCATAATGACCATACACTAACACCGCCGCCATACCACAGTGACATTCAACTAAATCCTTTATAAGCTCAAATATAACTCAAACCATTTAACATCCCAAATTATCTACAACCTCATATTCACCCTTGCAATGGTCGTGCCAACTCCCACAAGTGATCTAAACTCACATTGCCACATATATCAATTACTGGTAAAAGAGAACTTTGCATAGAGCTTCTCCTCCCTGAATCCTTATAATGCCATCCTCAAATATTGAGTATGCTACCCCTAGCTACGCGTATACGCCATGATGCCATAAATGAATACAATAACAAGGAGTGTTAATACGGCTAGAATACACCGTTAATAAAATACATAAACGCTACTAGGGCATTGGCCAGCCCAAAAGACACCACCAGGAACTCATAACACAACGGGACGGTCCACTTCACTCCACAACTAAACAACATGAGAGGTCTTCCAATACACTCACAACTCAAATCCATATACCCAACCGAGATAGAAATCCAACACTCAATAGTTCTTGCCACATTTCTAGCCAACCCTTTTGTCACAATCAACAATCTGAACACAGCTAACCATCAAATCACACTCACCACGTAACCATCTAGTCACCAATTCTCATCAATAAGAACACAAACAGACATATAAGTCCCCAAGTGCACGGCTCACACAATCGAAACCTCAGCACTCAAGCCACATAATGAATCCGGCCTCAAGTCCTCCAAACTGGCCCATTACCAACATGCCAAAAAAAATCACATCTCATCCATGGAAGTCACAAGCCGTCGATGCACAACTGATACCAAGCGCTCTCAGGCGCGTTCGAATATATGGAAGGAATTCAAGAGTTACGCTCTTGGCTGAATAAAATGGATTCGCACGACAAGAATTCAAGAATGTGAGATTTCCTAAGGGTTCTGCAGCCTCTCGAAGATAAGTACAGACGTTTCCGTACCGATCTGCAAGACTCTACTAAACCTGCTCATGACCGGTGAGTCCTATGTAATCTAGCGCTCTGATATCATTTTTGTCACGACCCCAAATCTAAGCCAGTCGTGATAGTGCCTATCGTGGAACTAGGCCAGCCAAAACTACACTCAAATCGTAATAAGCTTCAATTTACATCTTTACTAAACTGATAACCCATAAGGGTTTCTTTTAAACATTTTTAAAACAGTTAAAGTTATACCAAATATTAAATACAACCCCCCGAGATCCCAGAGTCACTGGTCATGAGCATCTACATAAAATATACAACTCAAAAGAAACTAAATTCTATAATAGTAAGCAGGAGAGAGCAGGACTGGGGACGCGTGCAGGTACCTCGCAAACCTCCGAGAAATCTCTGGAACAGATACACAGCTCACCCTGCCCTAACACCTAGATCTGCACACAAGGTGCATGGAGTAATGTGAGTACGCCAACTCAGTAGTAATGAAAATAAATCAGGTATGAGCAGCAAGAAACACATAAAGATCAATTCATCAATTCACAATAAGCACGGCCTTTCTTTCCAATAATGTATACGTTAAATCAACACGCTTAAAAACCCATTTCAGTAAAAATCATTTGGAAATATACTTGCCAATAGTTTCAACATAACTTTCAAGAAGTTTAGTGTAAAAATGTTGAAAATCATATAAAGGCCCCTCGGGAAAAACATATTTCATAAGTTCAGAGTGAAAGTGGTAAAATCATAAGTAGCCCCTCGGGCAAAAACATGTATCAGAACTGGCCCCTTGGGCATGCCACATAGTCACTCATAATTAGCCCCTCAGGCATACCTCACAGTCACTCATAATCAGCCCCTCGAGCATACCTCACAGTCACTCATGCCTCCCAATCACTCGTCACTCCAAACTCGCACTCAGTAGGTACCTGCACTCACTAGGGTGTGTACAGACTCCGGAGGGGCTCCTTCAGCCCAAGCACTAATATCAAGCCACCTCGCGGCATATCATATCCTCACAATCAGGCCCTCAGCCTCACTCAATCAAAACCTCTCAAAAGCCCCTCGGGCGTATCAGTAAAACGGGGTACTCGACCCAAAACATCATTTTATATCTCAAAATAGTGTAATAAGGTTGAGTTTTGAAAACAGTTAAGCACAACATGAATAAGTGTAAATCATAAATCAACAGTGAGGAAATAGCAGTGAAAATCCCCCAAGGGGTCTAAACAAGTCGGCACGAGGCCCCAAATATGGCTTATAGCCCAAATATAGCAATAGTCTGTAGAACACAATTTAACATATGATTTAGAGTAAAATACGTAACTCAATAGTTGCTGTGGAGAGGACCAAGTCCAATCCAAAAATCAGTGCACGCCACATACTCGTCATCCGATATGTTTGCCATTCTAAAAACAGTGAGAGATATGAAGTCCGGGTTTTCATACCCTCAGGACAAGATTTATAGCCATTACTTACCTCTACCGGGCCACAATACTAATCCGTGATGCTCTTGCCTCTCAAATCGGCTCCCGATTGCTCCGAATCTAACTAAATCAGATTAACATCATCAATATACGCTAAAGGAACAAAACTCAATCGAAAACTATCAATTTAGACACAATTTCTCGAAATTCGGCCAAACCCGAGCCCCGGGTCCACGTCTCGTAATCTGATAAAAGTTAAATCACAAGAACCCTTATCCTCCCACGAGTCCGTACATACCAAGAACATCAAAATCGGAGCACAATTTTCCACTCAAATTACCAAAAGAAATTTCCAAATCTTTCCTCCCATTTTCCAAAATTCTCCACTTAATTCCTCAAATTGCATGGTGAATAATCAAGACAAATTCATGAAATTAAACCAAAAATGATTGAAGAACACTTACCACAAGAATCCCACTGAAAATTTCGTACAAAATATCCTTCCCCCGAGCTCTCAAATGGCAAAGTTATGGCCAAGAAACCCCGAAATTAGAACTTAAACTGTCTACGCAGACTTTTACACTGTGTGATCGCAGAAAATGGCACGGGATCTCGTAGAAAATAAATGTTTTCCAACAAAACTAACCCTATGCGATTGCAGAAACACCTATGCGATCGCAGAAGGCAACTCCTCAAAGCAATGTGATCGCGACCAGCTCTATGCGATCGCATTGAGCAACTCCATCACCTCACTGCCACACGCGCCCACACAATGCGATCGCAACAAGCCTCACGCGGCCGCACTTTTCTACTTCCTCCCACTACGTGATCGTGGACCATACATTGTGATCGCATAACACAATTTCTATTACCTCACCAACCAACGCGATCGCAGCCTCACCATTGCGATCGCATACAATGAAACCAGATCAAGAAAACACAGCAGCAACAGCAGTCCGTTTAAGGACAAACACACTTTGTTAACCACCCAAAACACACCAGAGGCCCCATATCATCATTCAAACTTATTCGAGCCTTAGAAACACCAAAAACAACGCAAAAACACCAAAATTACATCAAATTCAAGCCTATGAACTCTGAAACTTCTAAATTTCGCCAATGATGCTGAAACCACCAAAACACATCCGATTGACCTGAAATTTTGCACTCATATCCAAAATGACATTACAAACCTGCTCCAGCTTCCGAAAATCCATTCCGACCCCGATAGCCTATTTTCCATTGCCGACCGGAAATCGCCAAGAATTAATTTTTGCCAATTCAAGCCTAATTCTACTTTGGACATCAAAACTTCATTCCGAACACACTCCTAAGTCCCAAATCACCTAACGAAGCTATCCGAGACATAAAATTCACATTCCGAGGTTGTTTATCAATAAGTCAACTCCTAGTTGAATTTTTAGACTATTAAGCTAATTTAAGAGACTAAGTGTCTCAATTCTCACCACGACCACTCCGAACCCGAACCAACCGACCCAACACAACATAAATAGGCTAAGAAACATACGATAAAGTAGAAATAGGGAAAACAGGGCTAACTCTCTGAACAACCGGCCGGGTCGTTACAGTTTTTTCCGCGATAAATCCATTACCTATTTTCTAAACTCCAAAAATATGAAGCAAGCAATAAAATGATACAACGGCTTCCCTTTTGTCTCTCACTTTTAACCTAAGGAAAAACCACTAACCCTAATCATTTCCCACATGACCTGCAACCCCTCTTTCCCCGTTCTCTCTATTTTCAAATCTACGGACTCTATCAATTCTAAACCTTGCACAAATTCATGCAAGTTCACTCAAATTATCCCTATTGTCCCCTTATTCTGAGAATCCCGCCAGCTTCTTTCCATTTTTACCGTCTTAATTTGAATCTCGAATCCCCGAAACCCTAGACCCTATGATGTAACCTAGAAACATCAGCATTTTTTCCTCTATCCGTTCAAATCAAAGCATGCATGTCCATGATCTTTGACCTCATCATCATTATTCTTTGTCTAGAGGTCAAACGTAGTGACCTATGGACAAGGGGGCTTCGACTAATCTTTGGTCTCTAACGGCCGGTCGTCTTCAAGGTAAAACTACCCTGATTTCCCCTTAGTTCTCTTCGTTTCCCCCTTGCTTTCATCATCTATCACTCGTCATCATCCACTATCTCTTCAATTCAAATGGAACCATAATGGATTAAATGCCACTATAAATAGAGCATTGAATGTTCTCACCTAACACGCCAGAAAACACTGGAAAAAAAAATACAAAGAAAGCATTAAATGAACTTATTGAAAATCTAAGAACTATCTGCTAGTTTGAGTATTCGGAAGCACTCATCTAATTTCTCTTTTCTTTTTCTGTCCTTGTTTGAGTTTGATTACTATGAGTTGGTTGTGAGTTTGGATTCTCAAGCGACCACTAATTCCCTTACTTGGTTTGCTGCTTCGGAAAAGGTCAGTGAACACTGACCTCCTTCTGTTATTTTTAGTTATGCAGTTCTTTGTTTATGATGCTTACTTGTTGATCAACTATTGTTCATGATAATATGTGGTTGTTCTTACTATGTCCTCCTATTCATGTCATTCTGTTCTTTTGAGATTAGTGGTATTTCCTGATAATTGTGTTCTCTTTTATTATTATCTGCGATGGCTATTGAACTTTATCTCTAATGACTTAGCTAGTTGAAATGCTTTTATGTTGTTGTTATTCTTATAAACAAATCCTGTTGAGCATTCATGATTAGCTAAGCTAAAGCTTATGTTAAAAATATTATGTGTGATCCATCCCTGTTAATTAATTATAGCCATATGTACACTATCATGTTAGCTAAGTGGATTGAATCATGTTCTTGAACTTCTCCTGATGTCATGTTAAGATTTCATATCTTCAGCAATATGCTACCTTGATCTTTATGCCTATGAAATTGTGTTACATTGTTTTAGTCCAATGAATAGTTCTCATCACTTCTCATGATATCATGTTTGATTTGTCTGCTTTATTGACTTTAGCTGACAATCTTGTTATGATGCCATGTTGTTCTGTATATTTAAAATAAAGTGATTCATGCATTTTTATCATAGTAGTTTGAAGTAAAGGGAATCATGTGGTAAACTTGTTAGCATGTCTATCAGTAAACATGCCTACTTGATGTGTTTTTCCTAGATCAACCATATGATAAGTTTCATTATTTTCTATATCATGACTGTTTGAGTTCTATGATAGTAGCTATATGTCACCTATACTCTTGTGTCGATTCAATGACACCTATTTGACTTCTATACTTTTGTCTACACTTATCATGTTGTTTCTACTGACCCAATAATGTTCAGGAATCTTTACACACCCTTAGCTGAGAAAACGTCATGTTTAAATCACCATGTTAGCTTACTTATAGGATCCTATTGATTAAAGGGATGTTCCCCAATAGCTATGCCTATCCTATTATGATAATCTAGTTGTTTAGCTAAGGAGCCTTAGATAATAGTTATGCTTGGTCTTATATTGATTCTGTCCAGCTGAAAGAAAAAATAGATTGTGTGTCTATCATAATAGCCTAATGAAGATGTAAATACATGACAGATCTTGACCTAGGATACTATAGCAATCCTGCTTGTTCACCTGAAATGATATTCTGCCTTCATCTACTTGTTTGCTTTGGCCACAGTCTAAATATTTTTTTTATTCTCTCATGGTCCTGTGATGTCTAAAGCAAAACTTTTCTTTCCAATTAGAGAATTTCTCGATAAATTAATAGCTTAACTGAATGTTTATAAACATGTACTATTGGATCTAATAGGTGAACTTTGTTGGTGTAACCTGCTAGTGAACTTACTTACATGTTCAAATGAGCTTGTTGTGATATGCTTGCCATGCTTTGACCAATTAAAAATGAACATCTCTTCTTGTTACTGCATGACTATCTGACAATACTATTTAGGAAATATTCACTCATGAATCTGAGTATTGTTTGGTTCTGATAACTTGAAACTTGATAGAATGTGCATTGTCACAACTAGATATCAAGTCCATAAGGTCTAAATAAAGAATGAACCTAGCTTTGCTATTCATGTTGAGGTCTCTGTTGACTTAAATAATTAGTGTGCTCTTTAGGAACTCTGATTGATGTTGTTAGCATAAGTGTTCAATAAGAGAAAGTCCTGTTTGTGTGTATAGCAGTTAGAACTTCTCTAAAAGCTATTACATTCCTCTATGACCCACTCTAGTGATCTAAACCTATTTAACAAGGTTCTGAAATGTTAAACCTTTAGTGGAACTAATAGAAAAAATGCATATGCTCATCATTGTCACCCACTGATGCTTTGGAAAACTTAATAAGCAATCTCTGAACTTGAAGTGATCAGAAATGGAACCTATGTATTGACAACATGCAATCAGCCTTTCTTTGTTTTATGACTTTGTTTGACTGTGTCTTATTAGTGATCCTCAGAAGTACTCTAAACATATTGTGATATCTTAGAATCCACACTAAATCTTTCGGTTATTCTTATTTCTGAAATTGTTGAGAAACACATTTTTCAAAGGATTTTTCTGAAGTTGGTTTTAAGGCATGATGATTTCATATATCTATGTATATACTGTTGGAACGAAAGGCTGTGCATATTGGGAATTGATGATATTGATTTTATGTGTTTCCTGCTGCTTAGACTTGATTTATTTTCATTACTACTGAGTTGGCGTACTTACATTACTCTTCACATTACTCCCTACACCCCTGTGTGCAGATTCAGGTGCAGATACCGAGCGTTAGCCATCTATTCCGTGCGGAGCCGGAGTTCAGGATAGAGAGGTAGTTGTTCAGCATCCGCAACATCTCTGTTTTCCCTTCTTTTGTTGTATCTAGCTATTCGTTCAGAGGTTTTATATTATAATAGTATACCTTTTGGCATATTTTCTTAGATGCTCATGACATGTTGACTCCGTATTTTGGGATGGTTTAGACTATTTAGCTGTTTATTTTGCCTAATGGATTTAGCAAATTCTATATACTTTATGAAATTCATGAAAATGAGTTGGGGTTTTCGGAAAGAAACTGTAAAAATGAGAATTGGCTAGCCTAGTTTCACGATAGGCGCCATCATGGTCGGTTTAGGATTTGGGGTCGTGACAAGTTGGTATCAGAGCCTAGGTTACATAGGACTCAACGGTCATGAGCAGGTTTAGTAGAGTCTTACGGATCAGTACGGAGACGTCTGTACTTATCTTCTAGAGGCTATGGAACCCTTAGGAACAATCTCATTTTTCTTGAATTATGTCGTGCCATTATGTTGATTCTGGAAATCTAAACTTCTGTTATTTCCTTCTATCACAGATGGTGAGGACTCGCGCTACCGATCAGGATGATCAGCCACCAGCTAGACCAGCGAGAGGTCGAGGCCGTGGTAGAGGTAGGGGCCAGCCCATGCGGTAGCCAGGGCAGTGCTTGTTGATCCCCCTACTGTTCAGGGTCAGATTCCCTCCACAGATACTCCAGCGGAACAGGCTCAGGAACCGGAAGTGCCTATTATTATTATTACAGGTCTTCAAGAGACCTTGGCCCAGATCTTGACGGTGTGTACCACCCTTGATCAGGCAGTTGCCGCTACTTCTCAGGCCGGGGGAGGTAGTCAGACTCCAGTTGCCCGGACGCCTGAGCAGGGTACTCAGGGCCATCAGATATCAAGGGCGGATCCAGCCCAGCCAGTTGCTCCAGTTCGGGACATCGTGGTTCTGGCTATGCCAGAGGACGATCAGCGTAGACTGGAGAGATTTAGCAGATTACAACCTCCGACATTCAGTGGTACTGAGGGCGAGGATGCTCAGGGTTTTATGGACAAGTGTCAGAGGATGATGCGTACTGCTGGGATTTTGGAGACCAATGGGGTCTCATTTGCCACATTTCAGTTTTCTAGTGCTGCTTTCACTTGGTGGAAGTCTTTTGAGAGGCGTAGGCCTGTTGGTTCAGCACCCCTCACCTGGCTGCAATTCTCCACTATCTTCTTGGAGAAGTATGTACCCTAGCCTCACAAGGAGGAGCAGCGCAGGCTTTTTGAGCAGTTGTGTCAGGGGGAGATAATAGTGACACAGTATGAAATGCGATTTTTGGAGTTGGCTCGTCATGCTACCGAGTTGGTCCCTACTGATAGGGAGAGGGTTAGGAGGTTCGTGGATGGCCTCACTTATCAGCTCCGCCTATTTATGACTCAGGAGAGAGTATCAGATGCTACATTCGAGCAGGTTGTTGACATTGCTCAAGATATTGAGTCGGTTCACCACCAGGAGCGGGAGGATAGGGAGACCAAGATTCCTTGTGGATCGGGAAGTTCTAGTGGTACTCTCTACAGGGGGCAGTTTCAGCATGGTAGA
The DNA here is from genome assembly GCA_005239525.1 of Nicotiana knightiana. Taxonomy (NCBI): domain Eukaryota; kingdom Viridiplantae; phylum Streptophyta; class Magnoliopsida; order Solanales; family Solanaceae; genus Nicotiana; species Nicotiana knightiana. The sequence continues at coordinate 189,778 of ML403142.1, forward strand.
GGCCGTTCATTCAGGCCTCCTCAGTCAGTCCATCGAGCTTATAGTGGTGCACCTACGGGGCATGGTCCCCGTGGTTCTCGGCCAGGCCGTACTTCATTCGGTGCCCTCCCATCTCAGAGTGCAGCTCGAGCACCACCAGTTCAGAGTTCTTCTATGCATGAGTCTTCTAGTGACCATTCTGGTGCCACAGATTTCTATCAGTCCCCACCTCCAGCTCAAGGGAGTTGTTTTGAGTGTGGAGAGTTTGGGAACATGTGGAGGCAGTGTCACCGTCGTCCTGGTCGTTCTCAGAAGAGGGGTCATCCCTCGACTTTAGCTCCAGTTACTTCACCACCCGCCCAGGCAGCCAGGGGTGGTAGTCAGTCAGCTAGAGGCCGCCCTAGAGGGGGAGGTCGAGCAGGTGGAGGTCAGGCCTATATGTATGCATTTTTAGCCAGGCCGGATGCTATGGCCTATGATGATGTGATCGCAGGTATTGTCTTAGTCTGTTTCCGAGATGCTTTGGCTTTATTTGACCTTGGTTCTACATATTCCTATGTTTCTTCATATTTTCCCCATTCACTGGATATGCCCTGTGAGTCTTTAGTTACATCTGTTCATGTGTCGACTCCAATGGGCGATACTATTGTTGTGGACCGTGTGTATCGGTCATGTGTGATATCTATTGGGGGTCTGGAGACCCGAGTGGACCTACTGTTACTCAGCATGGTCGATTTTGATGTGATATTGGGCATGGATTGGTTATTTCCGTGTCATGTTTTTCTTGATTGTCACGCTATGAACGTGACCTTAGCTATGCCCGGATGCCCGAGGGTTGAGTGGAGAGGTTCTTCTGAGTATATGCCTAGCAGGGTAATTTCCTACGTGAAGGCTCAGCGCATGGTTTAGAATGGGTGTCTATCTTATCTGGCTTTTGTGAGGGATGTCAGTGGTGAGGCTCCCGCTATTGATTCGGTTCCTGTGGTCCGTGACTTTCCCGACGTGTTTTCTACAGACCTGTCGGGCATGCCGCCTGACAGGGACATTGATTTTGGTGTTGACCTGGTGCAGGGCACCCAACCTATTTCTATTCCACTTTATCATATGGCACCAGCGGAGCTAAAGGAATTAAAGGAGCAGCTTCAGGAACTCCTAGATAAGGGGTTCATTCGGCCTAGTGTATCACCTTTGGGCGCACCGGTGTTGTTTGTAAAGAAGAAGGATGGTTCTATGCGTATGTGCATTGATTATCGGCAGCTGAACAGAGTTACGGTGAAGAATCTGTATCCCTTGCCTCGTATAGATGACTTGTTTGATTAGTTGCAGGGTGCCAGGGTATTTTCCAAGATTGACTTGCATTCCGGTTATCATCAGTTGAAGATTCGGGGGCCAGACATCCCGAAGACTGCTTTCAGGACTAGATATGGTCATTATGAGTTCCTGGTTATGTTATTTGGGCTGACCAATGCCGCAGCAACCTTTATGTACTTGATGCACAGTGTATTTCGGCCTTATCTGGATTCTTTCGCCATCGTGTTCCTTGACGATATCTTGGTGTATTCCCGATCTCGGGAGGATCATGAGCAGCATTTGAGAGTTGTGCTTCAGACCTTGAGAGAGAAGAGATTGTATGCAAAATTTTCTAAGTGTGAGTTCTGGCATGATTCAGTAGCATTCTTGGGGCACGTGGTGCCCAGTGAGGGTATTCAGGTTGATCCGAAGAAGGTAGAGGCGGTGTAGAGTTGGCTTAGACCGTCATCAGCTACCGAGATTCGCAGTTTCCTTGGTTTGGCAGGGTACTATCATCGATTCGTCGAGGGATTTTCATCTATTGCAGCACTTATGACCAGACTGACCCAGAAGGGTGCTCTGTTCAGGTGGACTAAGAAGTGTGAGGGGAGCTTTCAGAAGCTCAAGTCAGCTTTCACTACAACTCCGGTACTTATTTTGCCTACGGGTTCAGGTTCTTATACAGTTTACTGTGATGCCCCGAGAGTTGTCCTTGGAGCAGTTTCGATGCAGGAAGGTAGGGTGATTGCCTACGCGTCCAGACAGTTGAAGGTGCACGAGAAGAATTATCCAGTGCACGATCTTGAGCTAGCAGTTATTGTTCATGCCTTGAAGATTTGGCATCACTATTTGTATGGAGTGCATTGTGAGATTTTCATTGATCACCGTAGTTTGCAGCATCTGCTTAAGCAGAAGGATCTGAATTTGCGTCAGAGGAGGTGGTTGGAGCTCCTCAAGGATTATGACCTCACTATTTTATATTATCCGGGGCAGGCCAATGTAGTGGCCGATGACCTGAGTCGCATAGCGGAGAGTTTGGGGAGTCTAGCCTACCTTCTAGTAGCAGAGCGTCCATTAGCACTCGATGTTCGGGCTTTGGCAGGTCAGTTGGTGGGATTGGGATCTATCAGCGCCTCCGTGGGTAGTGACTTGTGTAGCATCCAGGTCTTCTCTTTATGATCATATTAGAGCACGCCAGTATGATGATCCACATTTGCTTGTTCTTCAGGACAGGTTCCGTCGCAGTGATGCCAGGGATGTGGTTATTGGTGATGATGGGGTCAAGAGGATGCAGCGCCGGATTTGCGTGCCCAATGTAGATGGACTACGAGATTTGATTTTGGCTGAGGCCCATAGTTCGCGGTATTCCATCCATCCGGGTGCCGCAAAGATGTATCAAGATTTGAGGCAGCATTATTGGTGGAGGTGGATGAAGAAAGATATTGTTGAGTTTGTGGCTCGGTGTCTCAACTGTCAGCAGGTCAAGTATGAGAACCAGAGACCAGGTGGATTGCTTCAGAAATTTGATATTCCAGAGTGGAAGTGGAAGCGGATCATCATGGACTTTGTAGTTGGGCTCCCACAGACTTCGAGGAGGTTTGATGCTATATGGGTTATTGTGGATTGGCTTACCAAGTCCGTGCACTTTATTCCTGTTGGTACTACTTATTCTTCGAAGCAGTTAGCTGAGATTTATATCAGGGAGATTATCCGATTGCATGAGGTTCCAGTTTCTATCATTTCTGCCAGAGGTACTCAGTTCACATCTCAGTTTTGGAGGGCCGTACAGAGAGAGTTGGGTACTCAGGTCGAGTTGAGCACAGCGTTTCATCCTCAGACCGACAGGCAGTCGGAGCGTACTATTCAGATTTTGGAGGATATGTTACGTGCATGTGTCATTGATTTTGGGGGTTCATGGGACCAGTTTCTGCCACTCACGGAGTTTGCATATAATAATAGTTATCAGTCGAGTATCCAGATGGCTCTGTATGAGGCTTTATATGGTAGGAGGTGCAGATCTCCGCTTGGTTGGTTTGAGTCGGGCGAGGCTAGACTATTAGGCACAGACCTGGTTCAGGATGTGTTGGGGAAGGCGAAGTTAATTCAGGAGCGGCTTCGCATGGCGTTGTCTAGGCAGAAGAGCTATGCGGATCGGAAGGTCCGGGATGTGTCTTTCATGGTTGGGGATAAGGTGTTGCTGAAGGTGTTACCCATGAAGGGTGTTATGCGGTTCGGGAAGAGAGGAAAGCTGAGTCCCAAGTTCATTGGGCCATTTGAGGTGCTTCAGGGGATTGGCGAGGTGGCTTATAGACTTTCCTTGCCTCCCAGCTTTGCGAGTATTCATCCGGTGTTCCATATTTCGATGCTCCGGAAGTATGTTGGTGACCCGTCTCATGCTTTTGTCTTCAGCACGGTTCAGCTCGAGGGTGATATGTCATATGAGGTAGAGCCAGTGGCTATTTTGGGTCGTCAGGTCAGAAAGCTGAGGTCTAAGGATATAGCTTCAGTGAAGGTTCCGTAGAGGGGACAGCTGGTGGAGGATGCCACCTGGGAGACCGAGCGGGAGATGCAGGACAGATATCCTCACTTATTCGAGACTCCAGGTATGTTTATAGACCTGTTCGAGGATGAGAGTTTGTTTAAGAGGGGAGGATGTAACCACTCGGCTGGTCGTTCCGTGAGATTATCCCTATTTCCCCCATTTCTGCTTTATCATATGTTGCCTAGCCTATTTATGTTGTGTTGGGTCAGTTGGTTCGGGTTCGGAGTGGTCGTGGTGAGAATTGAGACACTTAGTCTCTTAAATTAGCTTAATAGTTGAAAAAGTCAAGTGGGAGTTGACTTATTGGTAAACGACCTCGGAATGCGGATTTTATTTCTCGGATAGCTTCGTTGGGTGATTTGGGACTTAGGAGTGTGTTCAGAATGAAGTTTCGATGTCCGATGTAGAATTAGGCTTAAATTGGCGAAAGTTAGTTTTTGGCGATTTTCGGTCGGCAGTGGATAGTCTATCGGGGTCGGAATGGAATTCCAGAAGTTGGAGCAAATTCGTAATGTCATTTTGGATATGTGTGCAAATTTTCAGGTCAATCGGATGTGTTTTGGTTGGTTTCGGCATCATTGGCGAAATTTAGAAGTTTCAAAGTTCATAGGCTTGAATTTGATGTAATTTTGGTGTTTTCGTGTTGTTTTTGGTATTTCGGAGGCTCGACTAAGTTTGAATGATGTTATGGGGTGTGTTGGTAGGATTGGTTGAGGTCCCGGGGGCCTCGTGTGTATTTCGGATGCTCAAACAGGCACTTTTTGGCCTTAAGAAGTTTGCTATTTTCTGGTGTTTTAGCAGCAGTGATTTCTTCATTGCGATCGCGTGGATTCATTTGCGATCGCGTAGAGTAAAAGAGTGGGGCAGGCATTTTGTTCTGTGCGATCGCGTGGGTGTTGGCGCGATCGCGTAGAGGTTCTGAGGCGCGTTTGTAGGGTGGAGAGTTGTTCTATGCGATCGCGTGCAGTGGTATGCGATCGCATTGAGTTGGTTGGTCCGTGCATCGTGATCGCATGGCTAGAGTCGCCATCGCACTGAAGGGATTTTAAGTGCTGGGCAGAATGTTTTAAAGCCCATTGTTGCGAAATTTTTCATCATTTTCCTCCATTGTCAAGCGGGTTAAGAGCTAATTGAGAGGGTTTGAAGAAGAAATCAAAGGGGCTGTCTTAGAGGTAAGGTTTCCAACTTCATAACTCGTTTATATGTCGTTTTCTAAGTAACTAAACCGGAAAAGTTTTGGAATTAAACCCAAATTTGGGGAAGAAAGGTGCATGGAATTTGGAATTTTCTTTTGAGGATTTGAGTGGACAATTGTGGTCCAATTTTAGTGTTCTTGGTATGTATAGAATCGTGGGAGGACGAGGATTCTAGTGATTTAAATTTTATCGAATTCCGAGACGTGGGCCCAGAGCTCGGGTTTGGCCGAATTTCGAGATTTTTATATAAATTTATAGTTTTTGATTGGGTTGTGTTCCTTTAGCATATATTGATGATGTTAAACTGGTTTTGGTTAGATTCGGAGCAATCAGGAGCCAATTTGAGAAGCAAGAGCATCGCGGACTAGTATTGTGGCCCCGTAGAGGTAAGTAATGGTTATAAATCTTGTCCTGAGGGTATGAAACCCCGGACTTCATATTTCTCACTGTTTTTAGAATAGCGCACATGTCGGATGACGAGTATGTGGTGCGCACTGATTTTTGGATAGGACTTGGTCCTCTCCGCGGCAACTATTGAGTTGCGTATTTTACTCTAAATCATATGTTGAATTATGTTCTAAAGACTATTGATATGTTTGGGCTATAAGCCATGTTTGGGACCTCGTGCCGACTTGTTTAGACCCCTTGGGGGCTTTTTACTGCTATTTCCTCAGTGTTTATTTATTATCTACACTTAGTCACATTGTGCTTAACTGTTTTCGAAACTCAGCCTGATTTACATTATTTTTGAGATTTAAAAATGATGTTTTGGGTCGAGTACCCCGTTTTACTGATATGCCCGAGGGGATTTTGAGAGGTTTTGACTGAGTGAGGCCGAGGGCCTGATTTGTGAGGATATGATACGCCACGAGGTGGCTTGATATTAGCGCTTGGGCTGAAGGAGCCCCTCCAGAGTCTGTACACACCCCTAGTGAGCGCAAGTACCTACTGAGTGCTGAGTGTCGAGTGTCGAGTGATGAGTGATTAGGAGGCATGAGTGACAGTGAGGGTGCCCGAGAGGCTGATACTGAGTAGCTGTGAGGTGCTGAGTGATGTTCTGCCCGAGGGGCGATTTATGGTTCATGTTTTTGCCCGAGGGGATACTTATGATTTATTTCATTTTACACTAAATCTTTCGGTTATTCTTATTTCTGAAATTATGGAGAAACACATTTTTCAAAGGATTTTTCTGAACTTGGTTTTAAGGCATGATGATTTCATATATCTATGTATATACTGTTGGAAAGAAGGGTTGTGCATATTGGGAATTGATGATACTGATTTTATGTGTTTCCTGCCGCTTAGACTTGATTTATTTTCATTACTACTGAGTTGGAATACTCACATTACTCCCTGCACCCCTGTATGCAGATTCAGGTGCAGATACCGAGCGTTAGCCATCTATTTTGTGCGGAGCCGGAGTTCGGGATATAGAGGTAGTTGTTCAGGGTCCACAGCATCTCTATTTTCCCTTCTTTTGTTGTATCTAGCTATTCGTTCGGAGGTTTTGTATTATAATAGTATACCTTTTGGCATATTTTCTTAGATGCTCATGACATGTTGACTCCGAATTTGTGGGATGGTTTAGACTATGTAGCTGTATATTTTGCCTAATGGATTTAGCAAATTCTATATACTTCATGAAATGCTTGAAAAAGAGTTGGGGTTTTTGGAAAGAAACTATAAAACTGAGAATTGGCAGCCTAGTTCCACGATAGGCGCCATCACGGCCGGTTTAGGATTTGGGGTCGTGACAGCTGCTGGGGCATTGGTCAGCCCGAATGACATAACCAGAAACTCATAATGACCATATCTAGTCCTGAAAGCAGTCTTCAGGATGTCTGGTCCCCGAATCTTCAACTGATGATAGCCGGAACGCAAGTCAATCTTAGAAAATACCCCGGCACCCTACAACTAACCAAACAAGTCATCTATACGAGGCAAGGGATACCGGTTCTTCATAGTAACTCTATTCAGTTGTCGATAATCAATATACATACGCATAGAACCATCCTTCTTCTTTACAAACAACACCGGTGCACCCCAAGGTGACACACTAGGCCAAATGAACCCCTTATCTAGGAGTTCCTGAAGCTGCTCCTTTAATTCCTTTAGCTCCGTTGGTGCCATACGATAAGGTGGAATAGAAATAGGCTGAGTGCTTGGCAGCAGTTCAATACAAAAATCAATGTCCCTGTTAGGCGGCATGCCTGGCAGGTCTGCAGGAAACACGTCCAGAAAGTCACGGACCACAGGAACCGAATCGATAGCGGGAGTCTCACCACTGACATCCCTTAGAAAAGCCAGATACGATAAACACCCCTTCTCAACCATACGTTGAGCCTTCGGGTAGGAAATCACCCCGCTAAGCACAGAATCAGAAGAACCTCTCCACTCATACCCTCGGACATCCGGGCATAGCTAAGGTCACGGTCTTAGCATGACAATAAAGAACAGCATGACATGGAGATAACCAATCCATGCCCAATATCACATCAAAATCGACCATGCTGAGTAACAGTAGGTCCACTCGGGTTTCCAGACCCCCAATAGATATCACACACGACCGATACACACGGTCCAGAATAACGGTATCACCCACTAGAGTCGACACATGAACAGATGTAACTAAAGACTCACGGGGCATATCCAGAAAATGGGCAAAATATGAAGAAACATAGGAATATGTAGAACCAGGGTCGAATAAAGCCAAATCATCTCGGCAACAGACTGAGACAATACCTATGATCACTGCATCGGAGGCCATAGCATCCAGCCTGGCTAGAAAGGCATACATACGGGCCTGACCTCCACCTGCTTGACCTCCCTCTCTAGGGCGGCCTCTAGCTGACTGACTACCACCCATGGCTGCCTGGGTGGGTGATGAAGTAACTAGAGCTGAAATCGAAGGCTGGCTCCTCAGCTGAGATGGACCTCCAAGAATATGAGGACACTTCCTCCTCATATTCCCGAACTCTCAACACTCATAACAACTCCCTGGAGCTGGAGACTGGGACTGAAATGAACCCCTGGAACCAGAATGGCCACTGGGAGAACCATGCATAGAAGAACCCTGAGTTGATGGTGCTCGAGCTGCACTCTGAGCTAGAAAAGCACTGAATGAATAATGGCCTGGTTGAAAACTGTTGGGACCATGCCCCGAAGATGCACCACTATAGGCTGGGCGGCCTAACCGAGGAGGCCAAAATGAACGGACTCTACCATACTAAAACTGCCCCCTGGAAGGAGCACCACTAGAACCACCCAATCCACGAGGCCTCTTGGCCTCCCTCTCTACCCACTCCTGGCGGCGAACCAACTCGATATCTCGAGTAATATCAATAACTTGCTCGAATGTAGCATCTAATACTCTCTCCCGGGTCATGAAAAGGTGGAGCTGATAAGTAAGGCCATCTATAAACCTCCTAATCCTCTCCTTATAAGTAGGGACCAACTCGGTGGCATGGCGAGCCAACTCCGAAAACCGCTCCCCCTGACGCAGCTACTCAAAATGCATGCGTTGCTCCTCCCTGTGAGACTAGGGTACATACTTCTCCAATAAGATAGTGGAGAACTGCTGCTAGGTAAGGGGTACTGAACCAACAGGCCTACGCCTCTCAAAAGACTCCCACCAACTGAAAGCAGCACCAGAAAACTGAAATGTAGCAAGAGATCCCACTGGTCTGCAAAATCCCAGCAGTACGCAGCATCCTCTGGCACTTATCCAGAAAACCCTGGGCATCCTCGCCCTCAGCACCACTGAATGTCGGAGGTTGTAGTCTACTAAACCTCTCCAACCTACGTTGCTCATCATCTGACATAGTTGGGACCACGAAGTCCTGAACTGGAGCAACCGGCTGGGCTGGAACAGCCCCCATTGTCTGTTGGCCCTGAGTAGCCTGCTCAGGTGTCCGGGCAACTGGAGTTTGACTGCTTCCCCGGCCTGAGAATTAGCGGCAACTGCCTGAGCAAGGGTGGTACACACTGTCAAGATCTGAGCCAAGGTCTCCTGAAGACCCGGAATAACAATAGGCACGGCCGGTGCCTGAGCCTGTCCCGCCGGAGCATCTGCGGCGGGAACATGATCCTGAATAGTAGGGGGATCAACTGATACTGCCCTGGCTACCGCACGGGCTGGCCCCTTGCCTCTACCACGGCCTCGACCCCTCACTGGTCTAGCTGGGGGCTGATCCCCCTGATCGGTGGCGTGAGTCCTCACCATATGTGAGAGAATGAAACAACAGAAGTTTCGATTTCTCGAATCAACCAAATGGAACGACAGAATTCAAGAAAATTAGATTGTTCCTAAGGGTTCTGTAGCCTCTCGAAGATAAGTACAGACGTCTCCATACCGATCCGCAAGACTCTACTAAACATGCTCATGACCGTTGAGTCCTATGTAACCTAGGCTCTGATACCAACTTATCACGACCCCAAATCCTAAGCCAGACGTGATGGCGCCTATCATGGAACTAGGCTAGCCAACCATTTTAGATTATCAATATATTTCATAATTTCCCAAAATTTAGAAAATTTTAAAATATCAGAATGATATGAAACGAAATACACACTTTCCCAAAACCTCGAGTCAACTATCATGAGCATCTAAGACTGAAAATACAATGTACAACATAGTGACTTGATACAACAAAAGTCTGAGGTACAAAAGACCAAAATAAACTATGATTTGAGGGAACGAAATAAGGTGAGCTGGGGACGCTGAGCAGCTACCTCAATCCTCGAACAACTCCAAGATCGTCCAGAAATCAACTAGTGAGATGGTCAGGTACCTGGATCTGCACACAGAGGTGTAGGGAGTAACGTGAGTACGCCAACTCAGTAAGTAATCAATGTAACTAAAAACTTGAGTGTAGTGACGAGCATTTAAATCATGTAAATCCATATAATGAAGAATAGTGGAAATGAATAAATCAAGTCAGGAATCTACAATTCCAAAAATTTCATAAAACTCCGGTTTCCATTTAAAAATCTCGTATAAAAACATTTATCCAACATTTGTTATCAGAGGCTCAGTGTAAAGAAGAGTGTAAACAACATTTTCATAAAATATAAGCCCCTCGGGCACAGTATCACTCACAAATAAAGCCTCCCGGGCAAGCCTCTCAGTCACTCGTGACTCCACTGTCAGTATCTCATGCTCTCACTTAACACTCGTACTCAGCAAGTACCATGAACACACACAATTGTTGCGGCGGGCAGCCCGTTCCACTACATACATATATATATATATATATATAT